>NQII01001317.1:333198-388877 GCA_002778355.1 Clitarchus hookeri
GGGGGGGGGGAGAACATATCAAATTACCTTAATCATACATAAGAGCACTGGGAAGGTGTGGTCATATAACATACGCGATGCAGTACACACTGACATGCAAGCTCCCAGTAAAGTTGCTAGCGAATTAGTTAATGTTTGTAGTACTTGACGTGTTTAAAGTGAAATATTTAGATTTATTTCCACTGATGTCAGTGTTTTTTTATTATAAACATATGTAAAAGAGCATAAATTTGCATATTATCAACACTTCTACTTTCCTAAAAATTCTCTGGTTTGACTTGGAGTAGAATGATTATGATGAGTCTAGGACAAGGTGTGGGGTACAGGCGCCGGCGCCGGCCAGCCGCCATATTGAATTAATTTTTTTCACCTTTTCCTATCAAAATGTCCCTTTATCCATCAAAATTAAGCAATTTTGCTTAAAATTTCTTTTTT
This sequence comes from Clitarchus hookeri, assembly GCA_002778355.1. Lineage (NCBI taxonomy): Eukaryota > Metazoa > Arthropoda > Insecta > Phasmatodea > Phasmatidae > Clitarchus > Clitarchus hookeri. The sequence goes on from NQII01001317.1 coordinate 333,634, forward strand.
TTCCTTTAAAATTTCTTTTTTTTTTGCTTAAAATTTCCCATTTATCCGTTAAAAAGCACCATTCCCTTGATTAAAAAAACAGGCCCTCTTTTTTTTCTTTCCAAAAACGATATACTGAAAGGATTTAGGGGGCTTGTTTTTACCTTTAAGCTTGACCTTAGACCTTGATATTGACCCTGTGCCTGGTGACCTTGGATGACCATAAACCCAAAAATGTCCAAATATGGAAAACAATTTCAGATTAATACATTGTTTTATATAAAAAAAATTGAAAAAATAAAGTGTTTTTTTTTTAAATTTATTTAAAGATGTACATGCAAGAGGTCCGGGGTTCGACGACAGGTGTATCGACAAAGCTCCCAACACGACTGGCCCTCGCCAGGTCGGCCAGTGTCCGTCTCGTTACTCATGTTATATGAAGATGACCTTGACATTTTACCTTGACATTGGAGGACCATGAAGTCAAATAATTAAAACTACTAAAAAAAAAAAAAAAAAAAAAAAANCCCTTGACCCAAGACTCAAAACTCACAAGACCCTTGACTCAAGATGCAAGACCCTTGGCCCAAGATCTTTAACCATTGACTTTAAAACCCATAAAATAAACATCATAGAAATTCTAAAACTTACCATAAATTTATAAAAAATTAAAAATAAATAAAAATAAAAACAATCTTTAAAATTTATAAAAAATTGTAAAAATTATTATTTATAAGATTTTTTAAAAAGTCACTTTTCCAGAGGTTTACTTAGCACCACATCAGGAAGACTACTGATCTCCCTCCAATCAGTCACATTGTATTAACATTTATCTCCCCTACCAATGTTTTTCATTGATTAATTAGTCTGCAGGCCTCCAACCCCCATCCCAAGGCTCATCCTGACGAATGCACTTCACCCATCATATTAGTTTTTTTTTTCAGTTTGTCATTTGTTTGCTTTTACATCACCTAGGTACTGCTAGTGTATTAATGATCGATTTCGCTGCCAGAGGAGCTGTCGGTTTAGCCACCATGCTGGTTATTGTCAACCTTGACCTTACCAAAAATAACATTTAACTATACAAATCGAGCAAAATTGCAGTCCATACAATTGTCAATTACAAGCTGGTCACATAGAGGGTCTATACTAACTAACAATACTAATTAAACCCTAAAATGATAGTTTACATCATTGCATTAATAATTTTTTTCAGAGGAGAAGGGGCTGTATAACAAATTAATCACACATTCTTATGTTTAAAAAAAAACTAAATTTATTTACTTATTAAATACATTCTATATTTCTAATTATTTCGTAGATCTTAACTTTATATTTNAAAAAAAACTAAATTTATTTACTTATTAAATACATTCTATATTTCTAATTATTTCGTAGATCTTAACTTTATATTTCTCAGATGTTTGCAGATCATGGATAGTAGCTAACATTCTCATCTGTTGTAACCCCGATTCTTCAGCTCATCGATGATTGAAGATATATCAGCAATGCGTGAGAGATCCGCGTTTTTTGCAGGTCAGTAAAATATCTGAGTCTATGAGAAGTTCATTCGGGTCTTCGGGAAATATGTAACGAGAATTATTGACGGCTTAGGCCTTCTTCACACCACTTGTCTAAGGAAACTCGTTGGTGAAATGTGTGGGAACATCGAGAGAAGCATCATCCTTCTGATCAGATACTTCATCAACACTGTATTCATGGTCATTCTAATCAATACTGTCTTCATGAAGTGTACATTCCAATCATACTTNGATACTTCATCAACACTGTATTCATGGTCATTCTAATCAATACTGTCTTCATGAAGTGTACATTCCAATCATACTGACTCAACACAAACCTGGTAGATCTCTCATTTCGTCATTAGTAGTAACTGTCTCGTCATAATCGTCTGTGGAATCAGTATCCATCGATGCAGCAGGGGTCATTTACATCACTTACTGGTTTTCAAATACGAATCCTTGCCATTCTTGATGTGGTTCCTCAATATATCACCTTGCACNGATACTTCATCAACACTGTATTCATGGTCATTCTAATCAATACTGTCTTCATGAAGTGTACATTCCAATCATACTTACTCAACACAAACCTGGTAGATCTCTCATTACGTCATTAGTAGTAACTGTCTCGTCATAATCGTCTGTGGAATCAGTACCCATCGATGCAGCAGGGGTAATTTACATCACTTACTGGTTTTCAAATACGAATCCTTGCCATTCTTGATGTGGTTCCTCAATATATCACCTTGCACAAACTGCATGTGCCTATTGTCATAATGCTTCATCGCGAGAAAAGGACTCTTCGTAAGGGCAGTTCTCTCATGTAACCGAGTATGACAGATGCTATTGAATATATTTCCAATCACGGGGACGTAGTTTCATATATATATATATATATATATATATATATATATGTGTGTGTGTTCCCGCTAATATTAATGGAAATCTGCGTCACTCACAAACGCTTTGAAAACGGGCTCTCATCTGCACTCTTAAAAAATGGCCAGCGAAAAATTAAGCTTCTGGCATTCCGGAAAGAGCTTGACGCTTACGAGACTCAGACAAGCACTTCTTCAACAAGTAAACAAAACCTTACTTTAATTAAGGTAGACGCGAACCTTCACTATTTTGGACACACCCAAACAGGAAACAGTCGCGGATGAAACGTGGACACCACGGCTACGAGGACGTCACTCTACTAAAAAAAAAAAAAACAGAGAAAAAAAATCGTAGGTGAATACAATAGTAAAGGTCATCAAAGCTGGGCTATATACTACAAACTACGAGCGATACGGAAGTGATAGCCCAACAGTGAAAAAGGCTCTAACGAGAACGTTCTCAGCGTTCATTTCATGGTCGATATAAACCCTCATGTCACAACACAGAGACGGTGTTATGTGTCGATTCCTTTGATGTGGGCACATCCACTCGCCGATTGTTTGCGCGGGACTCTGGAACGGGCCGGCTGTCTGACTGCCTAACACGTGCTGCGGAATAATTGACATTAACTGGGCTGCCGACAGAACTCACTACTCCACCTCTGTATTCTTTAATTGCCGCTTCTTTTACACCTTTCCTGTATATCGTCACACGAAGTTTCACAAATTCACATCACAGATAGTATTTATATTCCTCTCGATATGCGTCTGCTCCCTTTCTACTGGCAGTTGATCCTGTGACCGAGAGAGTTCGGCCAGTGATAACAAACTGCACTGTTATTCAGTTTTCCGAAAACACTGCAAATGTTTGGATGAGTACTTAGTAGACAAACCCATATAAATTCTCAGTTCGTCATTCCCTGGGCAACTTGACCCGTCTATAATAACCCCGCTGTCTAAAAGATATTAAATTCCATACGTTTGTACGTAATTACACTTTNGCAACTTGACCCGTCTATAATAACCCCGCTGTCTAAAAGATATTAAATTCCATACGTTTGTACGTAATTACACTTTGCTCTTCTTACATTCGCCATGTGTTTACTTTACGGCTCAGAAATTTAAGGGGCACGCCAAAATTAATGGCCCAATTGCAGCACACACGAGAAAATACAGNTTTACTTTACGGCTCAGAAATTTAAGGGGCACGCCAAAATTAATGGCCCAATTGCAGCACACACGAGAAAATACAGGTCATTCAATTTATACTACTTCCAAAATAAACCTATTTCTGACTTGAACATTTCACACCGGCGGGTAAGCCTTCTGAGTTGGCCAGCCGATGATGAAACTCTGTGGGCCACAGTTATCTTCAACTACGACACTGAACGGGTTTCTTCATGCAACCTATTTGCTTTTTCGTATCCGTGAAGAACCAAGTGGTGGGCATGAATCAGGGAGGATACTCTTTCTCTTGTGTGTGATTCATCCTTTAGGTCGTTTATTTTCTCCTATTAGCTCAAAATCCTCCAGGGCTTGGCAAAGAAATTCTGTCCCAAAGGCAAAATCAACACAAACTCACATTTTAATAAAGTTTACGCCAGCTTTGCTTGGCTCTAACAGTTTGGAGTATTTTCTTTACATCGATAAATTATTTACTGCGTAATTAAACACATACATTTTCACGGAATATTTTTACACAATCCTGATGATTGTTATTTTTTGGTTTTAGTGACTATTTCTTTGATTTTGTCTTTTATTTTTCTAGTCCAGTATATAATAAATGTCTTGCAGCGTACGTATTTATGTTTGTGTACGTAGCCTACACACATAACGGCCATATTTGTTTACTCTCTACTGCCTCCGCTAATTCCGATTTTTCGTTCTTTCGATAGAAAAATNCACACATAACGGCCATATTTGTTTACTCTCTACTGCCTCCGCTAATTCCGATTTTTCGTTCTTTCGATAGAAAAATTAGTTTTTTTGTGCCATGAATGAGTAAAACAATCATAAAATTTCATTTAGGTCTACAGATTTACGCCTACAAACCAATCAAATTCCATATCGTTTCGTCGATTCAGTTATAATTACTTTTTATTTTCCGCATTGCATACATTTGGCATCTATCTGTCAAAGTTCCGAGTAAAAAATATCTTGTAATAAATACCAATTATAGTTAACCATCTCGTGATGAATTACACAATCGAAAATTCAATTTATTCTCTTCTCTCTTTGAACAAATTATTTTCTATATCTCACGATAAAGCAGTTCTATCTTAAAAAAAAAATTCTGCGTGAGTACCGATGAACTTTTGCAAGTCAATGAATTCGCTCTATTTGCCGGCTTCCAGAAAGCAAACTTTCATCAACTTGCGAGATTTTGCGCCAAATATTCCCTGTTGTTCACACGCATCTTACTTGTAGCCGAACCTATGACTCGCCTAATGAACTTCAAAAGCAGAAAACATCTCAAAAAGTTTCTAAGGGAAAAATAAACGGAGAGCTATTCAAGTAGAGGGCACTGCGGCTAAAGCGCTCTCTCTCTATCTCTCTGGGGAGCGCGTGGGCATGAGTTACTTGCAAGTGGTTGACAAGTGAAGTTCGCTCTTTACTCGCAGCTCTGGTACTTGGGGCGTGCCACTGCACGTGTTACACAACATGCACGCATTACGACTACCAGCGCCCCGGCCTGGCAGTTAAAACTTTCCACCATTAATGAGACTCCCACAAGCCAACTTCTTAAACAAGCACTTTGTGCGTTGGAGTGGGGTAGACCTCCAACTTCTACGTAAATTTAAATTTTCGCGGGCGTTTCAGCACATGTTAACCTTTTATTGAACAGTGTTTGCAACTATTACACGAAAGCATTAACGAGAGCTTATTGAATGAAAGCAGTTCGTAAATTATATTTTGTGCTTTATAATTTTAACCTAAATATTTACTTGTAGAGATTATGAATAACTTAGTTCCTTACGTTAAGTAATTATCAAAAAATTTCATTAAATGTGTATTTAAAAATGCTGGAAAATATAATTATCTGTTATAAATTAAAACAGCATTAGAGTTCAACGCAAAAATAAAAGCAAAACAAAAATCATGTAGTTAAACTTTAACTTATTTTGTGTATGCCACACGGATGCACCAACATTAAAAAAAAAAAAGAATTTTTAAGTAAATTTTAAACACCCAGTCATTGTGCATCCGACTGAAAGTAACAAATCTCTCGGAGGAGTGCAGATACGCAAACGCATGGTAGAAAATAAAGATAGTTATTCAAGTAACTGAATAAGTTTGTGGGGTTTCAACACAAGTAATCAACAAAGAAAAAATCGTTTCATACAATTTAATCGACATGGAATAACGTAACAATGTATTCAACTTGCATCAAAAATATTAATATGAGATCTGGATCGTTTTACAAAGAATAATACTAAATGGAAAACATTTAAATTTAAAACGCATTTAAAATCCACTCTATAAAATACAAAGAGTACTAACAGGGTTGACATTTAATTATAAACTGAGTACAAAATCGTAATTCTACGTCTCAATCACAGCACAAAATGAATAAATATATTACCGTAAAATATATAGCGAAAGGTCGCGAAGGCACTCGAATGGAGTTTATCAAAGCCTCATAGACACAAAAATATACAAACATGTTAAAACATTAATATAAAATCAAAGACGCTCATTTTAAATAAACGAAGGTAATATAAGCAAAAATCTACAAATATTTGCAAGTGGGTTATCTCAAACGTTGCAATTGGATTGCGCGAGCAGGTGCGGTATAATTCACCAATTCAAACAAGCAACTTTCTAGCAACTCGCACACAACTAGTCACTGCAAATTTAGCATTAATAAAAATTTAAAATATACTAAAGACACACATATTACCTAACTGGGATCCACACACATTTACCGTGCAAGATTATACCAAACCGAATTTACACTGGGCGACCAAAACCAAATTTAGAATGCAAAAGGAAAGTGCGCAACCCTATTCACCATGAACTAGCCCAACATAATACTACTCAATAAACACATTTAAACACTGAAACTGCAACCCACCTGTGAATTGCCCTCCAGCCATCGTAGAATATTTAAGTTACCGTGATGACTGCCACAGAGCTGACAGACGTGGCAACGACCCAAGTCGACGACGTCCAACCATCAAGGCGGTCAGCTTAACATCAGTAGCCAATAGGGCGTAAACTGTCTACCACGCATGCGTGGAAAGGTGTGGGATCCAAAGAGCAGGGAAGGAGAAAGGATCAGCTGGGTAACTGAGACCAAACGTCGGCAGAGTAGTGAACTAATATCGATAGTCATGTGGGGCGCACTCTGCACACCTTGCTAAACCAGCCTAGTGCCTTAACAGTCTCCACAAGTCTATGTCCCTTAACATTAATCCATGAAGATGTCAATCGGAAAAATCTCGTCACAAACGTGTACATACATTTCTCCTGAAAGCACAGAAGACACTTNAGTCATGTGGGGCGCACTCTGCACACCTTGCTAAACCAGCCTAGTGCCTTAACAGTCTCCACAAGTCTATGTCCCTTAACATTAATCCATGAAGATGTCAATCGGAAAAATCTCGTCACAAACGTGTACANGTCTCCACAAGTCTATGTCCCTTAACATTAATCCATGAAGATGTCAATCGGAAAAATCTCGTCACAAACGTGTACATACATTTCTCCTGAAAGCACAGAAGACACTTAGAGAAGAATCTCAAACAGTGACAAAGTTCTTGAAGAAAGGTTACAGATGTTCAGTGTAGAGACAAATAACACCGAAGTCTGACCAGTGTTACACAATTACATATGTTATAGTTAGATGTCCACTCTCTTCTTTCCCGGGAGTCCAATGTGCATCCCAGCGCGATGAAAACTCCATCCATTCTACGCCGCGCACACACAGGTCCTGGTGAACCAGTAGCACGCCGTGCACCAGAAACGAGAGGGTTGCAGCAGCAGTGGTGTCAGGCCCAAGCTCGANCACACATAACGGCCATATTTGTTTACTCTCTACTGCCTCCGCTAATTCCGATTTTTCGTTCTTTCGATAGAAAAAATTAGTTTTTTTGTGCCATGAATGAGTAAAACAATCATAAAATTTCATTTAGGTCTACAGATTTACGCCTACAAACCAATCAAATTCCATATCGTTTCGTTTATTCAGTTATAATTACTTTTTATTTTCCGCATTGCATACATTTGGCATCTATCTGTCAAAGTTCCGAGTAAAAAATATCTTGTAATAAATACCAATTATAGTTAACCATCTCGTGATAAATTACACAATCGAAAATTCAATTTATTCTCTTCTCTCTTTGAACAAATTATTTTCTATATCTCACGATAAAGCAGTTCTATCTTATAAAAAAAATTCTGCGTGAGTACCGATGAACTTTTGCAAGTCAATGAATTCGCTCTATTTGCCGGCTTCCAGAAAGCAAACTTTCATCAACTTGCGAGATTTTGCGCCAAATATTCCCTGTTGTTCACACGCATCTTACTTGTAGCCGAACCTATGACTCGCCTAATGAACTTCAAAAGCAGAAAACATCTCAAAAAGTTTCTAAGGGAAAAATAAACGGAGAGCTATTCAAGTAGAGGGCACTGCGGCTAAAGCGCTCTCTCTCTATCTCTCTGGGGAGCGCGTGGGCATGAGTTACTTGCAAGTGGTTGACAAGTGAAGTTCGCTCTTTACTCGCAGCTCTGGTACTTGGGGCGTGCCACTGCACGTGTTACACAACATGCACGCATTACGACTACCAGCGCCCCGGCCTGGCAGTTAAAACTTTCCACCATTAATGAGACTCCCACAAGCCAACTTCTTAAACAAGCACTTTGTGCGTTGGAGTGGGGTAGACCTCCAACTTCTACGTAAATTTAAATTTTCGCGGGCGTTTCAGCACATGTTAACCTTTTATTGAACAGTGTTTGCAACTATTACACGAAAGCATTAACGAGAGCTTATTGAATGAAAGCAGTTCGTAAATTATATTTTGTGCTTTATAATTTTAACCTAAATATTTACTTGTAGAGATTATGAATAACTTAGTTCCTTACGTTAAGTAATTATCAAAAAATTTTCATTAAATGTGTATTTAAAAATGCTGGAAAATATAATTATCTGTTATAAATTAAAACAGCATTAGAGTTCAACGCAAAAATAAAAGCAAAACAAAAATCATGTAGTTAAACTTTAACTTATTTTGTGTATGCCACACGGATGCACCAACATTAAAAAAAAAGAGAATTTTAAGTAAATTTTAAACACCCAGTCATTGTGCATCCGACTGAAAGTAACAAATCTCTCGGAGCAGTGCAGATACGCAAACGCATGGTAGAAAATTAAGATAGTTATTCAAGTAACTGAATAAGTTTGTGGGGTTTCAACACAAGTAATCAACAAAGAAAAAATCGTTTCATACAATTTAATCGACATGGAATAACGTAACAATGTATTCAACTTGCATCAAAAATATTAATATGAGATCTGGATCGTTTTACAAAGAATAATACTAAATGGAAAACATTTAAATTTAAAACGCATTTAAAATTCACTCTATAAAATACAAAGAGTACTAACAGGGTTGACATTTAATTATAAACTGAGTACAAAATCGTAATTCTACGTCTCAATCACAGCACAAAATGAATAAATATATTACCGTAAAATATATAGCGAAAGGTCGCGAAGGCACTCGAATGGAGTCTATCAAAGCCTCAAGGACATAAAAATATACAAAAATGTTAAAACATTAATATAAAATCAAAGACGCTCATTTTAAATAAACGAAGGTAATATAAGCAAAAATCTACAAATATTTGCAAGTGGGTTATCTCAAAAGTTGCAATTGGATTGCGCGAGCAGGTGCGGTATAATTCACCAATTCAAACAAGCAACTTTCTAGCAACTCGCACACAACTAGTCACTGCAAATTTAGCATTAATACAAATTTAAAATATACTAAAGACACACATATTACCTAACTGTGATCCACACACATTTACCGTGCAAGATTATACCAAACCGAATTTACACTGGGCGACCAAAACCAAATTTAGAATGCAAAAGGAAAGTGCGCAACCCTATTCACCATGAACTAGCCCAACATAATACTACTCAATAAACACATTTAAACACTGAAACTGCAACCCACCTGTGAATTGCCCTCCAGCCATCGTAGAATATTTAAGTTGCCGTGATGACTGCCACAGAGCTGACAGACGTGGCAACGACCCAAGTCGACGACGTCCAACCATCAAGGCGGTCAGCTTAACATCAGTAGCCAATAGGGCGTAAACTGTCTACCACGCATGCGTGGAAAGGTGTGGGATCCAAAGAGCAGGGAAGGAGAAAGGATCAGCTGGGTAACTGAGACCAAACGTCGGCAGAGTAGTGAACTAATATCGATAGTCATGTGGGGCGCACTCTGCACACCTTGCTAAACCAGCCTAGTGCCTTAACAGTCTCCACAAGTCTATGTCCCTTAACATTAATCCATGAAGATGTCAATCGGAAAAATCTCGTCACAAACGTGTACTAACATTTCTCCTGAAAGCACAGAAGACACTTAGAGAAGAATCTCAAACAGTGACAAAGTTCTTGAAGAAAGGTTACAGATGTTCAGTGTAGAGACAAATAACACCGAAGTCTGACCAGTGTTACACAATTACATATGTTTTAGTTAGATGTCCATTCTCTTCTTTCCCGGGAGTCCAATGTGCATCCCAGCGCGATGAAAACTCCATCCAGTCTACGCCACGCACACACAGCTCCTGGTGAACCAGTAGCACGCCGTGCACCAGAAACGAGAGGGTTGCAGCAGCAGTGGTGTCAGGCCCAAGCTCGANTCCTGGTGAACCAGTAGCACGCCGTGCACCAGAAACGAGAGGGTTGCAGCAGCAGTGGTGTCAGGCCCAAGCTCGACTGGTCCATGCAGCAGTCAGATGGTCGGAGAGTCCACACTGCACGCCTACGCACGGAAACTCGGGCGGAAAAAAAAACAAAAAAAAAAAAAACTTCAATGCATGAGAAAAGGACGTTTAAAAAAGTAAATAAGGAACAACAAAGGAGGGGAAGCATAAACGCGGCGATAGTAACAATTCGAACCAAAAATTACAAAATTTTACAACAATTACTACGACAAAAATTGTACAACACAACAACTTTCATAACTGCAAAATAAAAACCTACGGCTGGCTCACGTGAGCTTTTCTGAACTCACGCGAAGTCACTGGCAAACGCAACATTACCGTGTTTACTCCTCAGTATTTTGAAATAATAAATATGCCAAGGTATTTCTGTATAAATTTGGAACACATATTCTTCCCACTGCTTGCAAGAACGAAATTTTCACATAAAACCTGATCACTAACTGCAAACTGAGGGACTACTCTGCCTTTATCCAGGCGTGTGGCAACCCCCCGTTTCGCAGCATCAAGGCGACGAGACACATCATCAAGGAGGCGGTCTCGGGGGGCAGTGTCAAGAGAGGAAGGCATATGGATGTTCCAAATATTTAGGAGAGGATGTGGCAAATTACGACCCACGAATGGCAAGGAAGGAGGCAAGGCCGTGGAATCATGCACCACGGAATTAAAGCCTAGGTTAATTATCTCAAGATCACGATCCCAGAGTGTATGGTCCTAATTATGAAAGATGGTACGACCAGCCTTGAAGTTCTTACTAAAACGCTCTACTTGATTTCCTTTCGGAAAATTGTGACTCGAGGTCAAGTATTTATCGCCCAACGGAAACCCATATTTTTAAAACAGAGGGATTGAAGGTATCAGGCGTTGTCCGTCACTATCTCCGCTGGAACGTCGAAAAGTTTTCAGACCTGATCTTGAAGAGCTTTCACAATCGTAGGCTTTTTCGTGTTCCTCAAAGGCAAAAGAATGTCAAGTTTAGGAAAAGTATCAAGAACAATTAATAAACAAACATTCCCTTTTTTAAATGCAACCAACGGTCCGGAATTATATAACTGTAAAATATGCCACGGGCAATTCGAAACCTGAACCTTAGCTTGCCCAAAATTAGTTTGTAACGCCTGTTTACAACGTTGACAACCTTCGCAAGCACGAAAATACTGGGACACACCCGTCTTCAACGTAGGCCAAGCAAACTGCGCTGAAATCGTAAGGTTTTATTTACCTCCAAATGGTCACCAAAGAAAGAATCGTGTAAATATCTTAATATAATTGGCCGCAAAGCCTCAGGCACAACCAACTTTCTGGCGCACCCAGTTTTGCGAGTAAAATAAAGGAGTCTATCTTTTTCCATATTGAATTTCAGCTGACAAATCACTTCTTATCTTTTGACGCCTGCGAGTGACGGAGCTAAATAAAACATTCGAGAAAACCCTTTATCATACCAAGCAAAGCCGGTTGCTAGGCACGTCAAACTTCAAGATCAGTAGAATCCTACATTCACCATAACGCATCCACTACAAGAGTGTCCACGCCTCTAACATGATGCATCTTAAACCTGAATCTAGACAGGCGCAACGTTCACCGACCCAGCTTACCCAATTGGTGAGGGTGGTTGAGCACCCAACGTAAGGTCTCATTGTCGGTAAAAAGGTCGCATTGACCGTGTTCAATATATGAGGCGAATTTCTCGATCCAAAACAAGCACGCATGAGTTTCCTTCTCGTAAATTCCTAAGGCGCGCTCAGAATCTCCCAGTGTTCTACTCGCAAAGGCCACTGGAGCAATATGTTCATCGATCCATTGACCTAATACTCCACCCAAAGCCACAGATGAAGCATCGACCTGAACCACAAAACGTCAATCAAAATCAGGTAACTTAAGAACCGGGGGACAACTGAGCACTTGTTTCAAAGTATTAAAAGCCTGTTCCTGCTCCTGACTCCAACTAAATTCGACCCCGTTCTTTTTGAGACGGTTCGAAGGTGCCGCAATTCTTTAATACTGTTCTATAAATCGGGAATAGTAGCCCATGAGGCCCTCAACTCTTGTAACCCTTTTAAGGTACGAGGAGGGGGGAAGTTGCCAATTTGGGCTACGCGATCCGGGTCTAATAAGAGTTTCCCTTCACTGATGACATATTCTTAAACTTTACTTTATTAGCAGTTAAGGTGACTTTATTGGGATTGACCGTCAACCCTACCCCTCTAAACGGTTGCAGAACCTGACGCAAGAGATCCAGATAGGAATCCATGTCCTCACTATAGATAATTACATAACCAACATAATTAAATACAAATCTATATCTGAATTCAGAAAGGACATGATCGTGACAAGGCTTTACTTCCAAAATTGGCACAAATGGNTAAATACAAATCTATATCTGAATTCAGAAAGGACATGATCGTGACAAGGCTTTACTTCCAAAATTGGCACAAATGGAAATTCTAGAGAACTCATGCCAACTCTATGGGATGGTGAAAGCAGTATATTTCCGGCAAGGGGGATCCAATAAAGACTGGTGAAAACTATTATTTAGATATGAAACTGAATAAACCTTGGCACATCCTAAATGCTGCAGCGCACAATCGACTGTCGGAATTTTGGGAATGGGTCCTTATGTGTTTTCCTATTTACTAACGTGTGGTTTTCAAGTAACCTGTACTTATCACTACATTTTTTTTAACCAAAAAAACCATGGGAACAATAATCTGAAGTAGAGGGAACTATAACACATGCTTGCAGCAAACTCTCTAAGATTTCGCGAAATGCCCTGAGTTTGGGAGGCAGGCAACGAAAATTACGGTCACGTACTGGCAAATTGTCCATCAAAGAGAACATATATGGTAACACATCACATTTTACAATTTCAGTAGTAATTACATCGCTAATTTCTCGTTTCAGACGTTATAAACATTCCTCAACATTTTCTACCGAACTAACGTTCACATTAGATTGAAGTTTGTTCATTTGAATTCCCTCACCATGATGCAAAGTGATTTTAATGTTAGGGGCAAAATCAAAAGAGAAGGTAAACTCCTCCAAATTTACTGAAGCACGAGTCCGACCAAGAAATTCCAAACCCAAATTAACAACGTGGTTAAGTAAAGCAAATATCCAAAAGGAAAATGTCCAGGAGAAACGACCTATTTTGAAATATAAGTCACCTAAATGGGTAGTCGTCAGTACATCACGTAACTGCAATTCCGATACACGTCATATGCGCGACCGTAAAATCACCGTAGCTTCTATCAGACACTTTACAAAACGCCAACTAAATTCGCAATGCGTCGCTCTGTTATCAAGCAAGGCCGGGTGTACTGCACCTCCACACGCGACCTGTACAATACACTTCTGCGGGTTTGCACGAACGCTCGAACGAAGGACGGAAATACCGCACAAATCTCCAGCCGTCATTCGTTTCCCGATCGAGTACGACCAGCACGCAAGTGACCGTAATGTCCGCAGCGGAAACATTTACGTTGCTGAAACGGCACACGTTGTTCCACGCAGCTCCTACTGACGTGTCCGCGCCTAGCGCAATTACTTCAGCGGCGGTTCACACGCTCGTTTGCTACGGAAACATTACTAACTTGCGACAACTGTACACTCCGTGGAGGTGGAGCAAAGGTGGGGCGGTATTCAGCCGCGGCAGTTAAACGACCTTGTAACTCAACGGACAGCCCCCCGCAGCTCGATAATCGTGCGGCGTGGTACGGCCAGCAAGCAACACAACGCGCACACACGTGGGGATAAATTCTCAAGCACGATGCTTACAATTTCGCATTCAGGTAAATTCAAACACAATGTCCATTGATAGGAAAATATGGATTCAATAAATTAAATTAAGGGTTCATCCAGTCACTGGAAGCAGTACACAAGATCACGCTTACACGTATGTTTAATGCGTTCGGGAAAAAAATTACCCAACACAGCTGTGATGAAAATCCTCAAAACTACCATTTAAACTATGTATTTCCTCCAAAATAACTTCACACTTTACAGAAAGGGCGTGCAACAAGGCCACATCTTCCCACAAATGCGACCGCAAAATAAAAATATGAATACCGCACGGGGCTCGACTAAGGATCAATCAGGCACAGTTTGGATGGATTGGAACAAGCATTTCGTAGAAAATGAGTGGCTGACACTCACCGAGGCCGCCTCCTCCCCAGCACGGCTCGTGTCCCGGCTGCGACCCCTCCAGGAATTTACTGCAAGGCGACGCAACTCTGCAACTGCTGCATCCGGTGGGAAAAAGATTTCCGAATCAGTTAAGAATGCTTCGAGCTCTTCCTTTTTTTAAAGAGTAGATGAAACCCACACTCTCAGACATTTTCATGAAAAAGAAAAATACGAAATTATTAGCAGAGTNTTTTTTAAAGAGTAGATGAAACCCACACTCTCAGACATTTTCATGAAAAAGAAAAATACGAAATTATTAGCAGAGTTTACGCAGAATATCTCGTGAGGTTTCAACATAAGTCATGAACAAAGACGAAATAGTTTTAAACAATTTAATATTATTGGAATAAAGTTACAATAAATTCTACTTACATAAAATATATACAAATATCAGATCTGAGTCANCAATTTAATATTATTGGAATAAAGTTACAATAAATTCTACTTACATAAAATATATACAAATATCAGATCTGAGTCATTTCACAAAGCATTTAAAATACATTAAAAATATATATCTCATTAAATACAAAGAGTATTAAGAGCCTTGATTTTGAATTATAAACTGAGTACAAAATCGTAATATTACGTATCATTCAAAGCCCAAAATGAATTAAAAGATTACCGTAAAATATACAGTGAAAGTCCGTGAAGGCATTCGAATGGAATCTATTAGAGCGTCATGGACATAAAAATATACAAACATGTTAAAACATGAATATAAAATCAAAGAAGCTCATTTTAAATAAACGAAGGCAATATAAGCAAAAATCTACAAGTATCTGAAAATGGATTATCACAAACGTTGACAATTAAATTGCGCGAGCAGGTGCGGTCTAATTCACCAATTCAAACAAGCAACTTTCTAGCAACTCGCACACAACTAGTGACTGCAAATTAAGCATTTATTAAATATTAAAATATACTAAAGACACACATATTACCTAACTGGGATCCACACACATTTACCGTGAAAGATTATACCAAACGGAATTTACAATGGGCGACCAAAACCAAATTTACAATTCAAACGGAAAGTGCGCAATCCTATTCACCGTGAACTAGCCCAACATAACACCACTCAATAAACTTTCTACCGCACATGCGTGGAAAGTTAGGAGATCTAACGAACAGGGAAGGAGAAAGGATCAGCAGGGGAACATAGACCGAACGTCGGCGCAGTGGTGTACTAATATCGATAGTCNGAACAGGGAAGGAGAAAGGATCAGCAGGGGAACATAGACCGAACGTCGGCGCAGTGGTGTACTAATATCGATAGTCACGAGGGGCGCACTGTGCACACCTTGCTAGTTTTTATAACCCACTATTTATAAAATATATGTGGAAGATATAGTAGGTTTAAAGAATAATTGTTTCCTCTACTGTGTATTACCCTATTTTATTTTTAAGACACGTGAACTCCGTAAAATAAATATAAAACATATCTACATAAAAAAAATTGTGCTCTTGATAAATACCTACGCAAGTTTAAATTCGGAAATAAAGAAAGTACGCTTAAAGTAGAATACCTGACGCCAGTCCTTGGACAACGCCATGGAATTACAGATTGATTTTTCTGGAAATTTAATTCAACATTCCACACTAAAAGTGAAGAAGGGAAGAAATAATTCACACGATTAACGGAGTTTGCTAACTTGCTATCATGTTGAAATAACTGACTGATATAATTAGCTTATATTTCTTCTATTTATAAATATTCACTGAAAAAAAANTGCTATCATGTTGAAATAACTGACTGATATAATTAGCTTATATTTCTTCTATTTATAAATATTCACTGAAAAAAAACAGTTTTGTGGTGAACAAAAAATTTTGCGGAGACCACAAAATCCTTTGTAAATATAGACATGACAATAGNAAAAAAACAGTTTTGTGGTGAACAAAAAATTTTGCGGAGACCACAAAATCCTTTGTAAATATAGACATGACAATAGATTTTGTGAAGCCAAGAAAATGTTTTGTCATTCCAATATTTAGTGGAAACTGTAAAATGATGTGTGGTGTGACCAATAACTTAATTGTATTTGTGGGCAATAATGTGTTTCTTTAGTCGTAGTGAAAATGTTACGATAATAGCAGCAATACTGGTTAGCGAGGTTCACAAAGGTGATTTACGGGTTGTGGGCTTTCGTAACACCAATTAAACACTAAATTCAAAATCTTCATGGGCGAGATTCGAACCTTGGATCTACTATCTGTGAGCTGACAGTGTTACCATTAGTATTAGAAATTTAACAAGTGTCACACACGACAAGGTTTGCACACTTCTCCTCACGGAAAGTTAATTTTCTGGAATCATTTGCGTGTAACATTAACTGAATTGGAATAAAGGAATCATATATTCCGTTCATAACTATGTAAGAATATCCGTTATGAATTTGTTGGTAATCTGATGCAAAGAATCGAACACAGAAAAATATGGCGTCGTGGCCAGACGAGGCCAATTCGAGTATGTCAGAGCGCATGCGCAGAATATAAAGGATGTAGTTTGGCAGTCGCAGCAAAATGTTTATTCGCCTGTTCTCGCTGTTCTGTGTAACACAAGTGAACACAATTGCCACGTAACCGGAGCTGCTGCGCTTCGAGCCTGTTCCCACTGTTCTGTGTAACACAAGTGTACACAAATGTCATGTTACTAGACCTACTGCGCTTCGCACCTGTTCCCACTGTTCTGTGTAAAACAAGTGTACACAAATGTCATGTTACTAGACCTGCTGCACTTCGCACCTGTTCCCACTGTTCTGTGTAACATAAGTGTACACAAATGTCATGTTACTAGACCTGCTGCGCTTCGCACCTGTTCCCACTGTTCTGTGTAACACAAGTGCACACAAATGTCACATTACTGAACCTGCTTCGCATCGCATCTGTTCCCGCAGTTCTGTGTAACACAAGTGAACACAATTGCCACGTAACCGGAGCTGCTGCGCTTCGAGCCTGTTCCCACTGTTCTGTGTAACACAAGTGTACACAAATATCATGCTACTAGACCTGCTGCGATTCGCACCTGTTCCCACTGTTCTGTGTAACATAAGTGTACACAATTGCCATGTAACCGGAGCTGCTGCGCTTCGAGCCTGTTCCCACTGTTCTGTGTAACATAAGTGTACACAAATGTCATGTTACTAGACCTGCTGCGCTTCGAGCCTGTTCCCACTGTTCTGTTTAACATAAGTGTACACAAATGTCATGTTACTAGACCTGCTGCGCTTCGCACCTGTTCCCACTGTTCTGTGTAACACAAGTGCACACAAATGTCACATTACTGAACCTGCTTCGCATCGCATCTGTTCCCGCAGTTCTGTGTAACACAAGTGTACACAATTGTCACGTTACTGGACCTGCTGCGCTTCGCGTCTGTTCCCGCTTTTCTAAGTAACGGCTTCGTTTTGCGACAATCACTGAGCCTGCACTGTACATTGCTAATTTATTTTCTTTTACATGAAAAACCCTTGGAAACTCAGTTGTCCAGAAAACCATTTGTAGAAATATGAACAGTTTTATTGTCAAATCTGCAAAACATAGGTACATTTGTATTTTTACAACTAATGGACTTGTTTTACAACTTACATTACTAAGAGAAGAACTTATTTTTTATTTCATAAAGTAAGTTTAATGAAATAATAACCAAATATAAGAAAAAATTATTTCAAAATATAATTCACGAATAAAAAAAAGTCTGACACGTTGTCAGCACGGGGACTATAACCCACGTGCCTTGCGTTTATTTTCGCACACCATAATCAAATGTAACTTACTAACTTCATGATAACTCTTTGTACTTAATGCATCTTACACCTACAAAAAATTAGTAAAGTTATTTTGTTAAAAAGAANAACTTCATGATAACTCTTTGTACTTAATGCATCTTACACCTACAAAAAATTAGTAAAGTTATTTTGTTAAAAAGAAATAATTTATTTCATTTTATGAGTTCTGCGTAGATATGAAATATTAACATAAACAAACAGTTTATGAGTAATAGCGTCACGTGTTTTAAAATTTGGACTTTAATTATAATTATTTGAGTTGTTAATTGTTTTACGTTATTGAAACTTGCAATACATTTTGTTTGCCCGCAACTACATTTTACATCAACCCAAATTTTTTGCATAAACAGAATTATACGGTTTTACGTTTTTGAGTGGCCGCCATTTTTCTTAAACTCATGGATACAGTTCGGTACAGTAGAAACATTTGTTGAGGTTTATTTCAAACACGACTTTTGTAGTATTACAAACAAGTAATTTTGGAAGATAAATTTTTGCACTGTTACAAACATTTGTAAAATTACAAACAACATCTCAGTAAATGTTGCAAATATATTTTTCAGTGTTGCGGGCAGATAGTCCCTTTACAGAATAGTTGAGTATACAGAGATGAAACAATCGCTTACTAAGCGAACTCCAGCAAAATGCAGTCTCACTGGCCAGCACACGTTAGAACGCCGTAAGCCAATCAGCGCCTGGTAACCAACTTTCATCCGGCAACCCAGCCAACAGGAAACATTTCGCAGCACACAGGAGCCAATCAGACACACAGCCTGTTCAAGATCTTAGCACATCCAACCAGAGAACAAGTACGCCTACCCCAAACGAACCGACACGTCATTTCCCCTCTTTGTACTTGTATACTCTGTTTGTTTGTGCTACACTTGAACAATGTATGGTTGATAATACCGGTGAGGAAGTACATCATACAGAAACTGGAAGATCTGATCGCTATAAGTGCGTTCTCACACAAACACACACTCCGTAACACTTTCAGTTACCGCGTCCAACAGAGATGGAACTATCGTACATGAAGCGGATTTATGGCTTCTTTGTTCCCCGCCCGAATTCAGCTCCCAATAAAGTTAGTTGTCTGCATGTGGGGGAAATAAATGGTTCCTGAAACTATTTCTTGGGCATATTAAGATCTACTGTCGATAATGTCGAGCTCAATGTTGATGACTCGTTGATTCATACGTCTAGGCGAGAATTAAATCGGAAAACCCATTTTCAGAAATAAAATTATAGAGAAACAACAAACAGAATAAAAAATATTACCCGTGGCTGAAAATACTAAGACAGCGGGAATCAGACAGTGAATGCTGAAATTAAATATATGTCACTGCGTAGGCTAAAACAATCGCAGTAACTTCAGTATAATGCTAGCCTAGAAAGGCGAACATTAATAGAAGGGAAAATTGTCGTTCCTACTTGTGTAATGTAGTTAATATTTGCAACGGAAACAGCCGCGAAATGAATATGAAATTAATTAATCCAAAACCCGCGAGAAAGCGGTGTTCAGAACTATGAAAAATATTAAACTGCAGTAAAAAGACTACACGTTTCTGCAGTTAGCCAATACGCGCTTCAAGGATTCCGTATTGCCTCCGTGACGTAGCTCGGGGTGTGAGGGAAAACGAAGTTAATTAGCGAAGTTGAGTTTACCCAATTAAGAAACGGGAGCCAAGAAACTTGGCACGCTCCCGACCTTCACCCTTCCAGACGCCGTAAGACCGCGGCCGTGGAGAAGCGCAAGGTTTTTGTGTGGGAAGTTCAATAGGCCGGGTCCTTGCCTTAAATAATACAACCTGGTCCGAAATTACCCATTTTCCGGGAATAAAAATACAATTTAGTATTAGGTTGCAAACTACTGAATTATGTTGGTGTCTTAAACAGGACAGAGACATGTCGTTTTATGAAGAATTACTGATTTGTTTAAAATGGCGCCATACATAAATTAACGCCAATAACATTTATTGAAATTCACAAGTTTTTGGAAGTCCGTACAATTTGTGTTGGCACTGGTTCCATGACAACATGTAATTCTGTTAATTCTATTGTTATTTATTTGGCGTTTCGCCAAATGCTTTTTTTATTACTGGAACGTGCTCTAGTTCTGCTAAATATTTTTCTTTATTCACTANTTTGGCGTTTCGCCAAATGCTTTTTTTATTACTGGAACGTGCTCTAGTTCTGCTAAATATTTTTCTTTATTCACTATGAAGTTGTAAAACTTTGTCATCTGAAATTGTTGTAATGTTTAAACATTTATCTAGTAATTTTTTAATTTTTATTGTTTAAAAAATATTTTCTTTATGTCAATAAATATTTTACATACGTAATATTATAACTGAAGTCATAATTTTTGCATGTCAAAACGAAAAGCTTTACTTGTGATATATTATACAGANTTTGGCGTTTCGCCAAATGCTTTTTTTATTACTGGAACGTGCTCTAGTTCTGCTAAATATTTTTCTTTATTCACTGTGAAGTTGTAAAACTTTGTCATCTGAAATTGTTGTAATGTTTAAACATTTATCTAGTAATTTTTTAATTTTTATTGTTTAAAAAATATTTTCTTTATGTCAATAAATATTTTATATACGTAATATTATAACTGAAGTCATAATTTTTGCATGTCAAAACGAAAAGCTTTACTTGTGATATATTATACAGANATACGTAATATTATAACTGAAGTCATAATTTTTGCATGTCAAAACGAAAAGCTTTACTTGTGATATATTATACAGAGAGCGGCAGAAATAACGACCGAATTTGAAAGGCTAGTAAAAAATACACAAACGATTGTAGTCAAAATTTTATTAAACCGTTTAAAAAAATTATGTTTGCCATTTAGTTTGATTTAATTTTTTTTAATTTTCACTTAATTTTTAAACATAATCTTTTTTTAATTTTCACTTACTTTTTAAAAATAATCCCACTCAAATGCCGACCATCACTGTCTATACATGTCTGAAGCCTCACTCTAAAATTACGCATTACTCTCCTCGTCATCTCTTGTGGAATTTCCGAAATTTCGTGTCGGATAACCGCTATGAGTTCATCGAGATTGTCGTCGGTTTGTTTTTGTAGTGAGATGAGAAGTCCATCGGGGTCTCTTTCTTCAGTGTCCACCAAAGATCGGGTGAACGAGCTGGCCACTGGATGTCGCCTCGCAGTGAAATTAAACGCCCTGGAAACATTTGTCTTAGAACTGCCGTAGATTCTCTTGCTGTGTGAGCGGTGGCACAATCCTGTTGAAACCATACAGCAGGACTTCCACGTTGTAAGTCAAAGCCGAGGTCCTTCAACACATCGTAGACTACGTAACGATGAGACGCTACTGTAACTGTTCGTCCTTCCTCCTTAACAAAATACGGGTCTATTATTCCAAAGTCGGCTACAGCACACCAAACAGTGACACGTTGGCTATGGAGAGGTCGCTCATGAAGTTGCCGAGGATTATTTTCTGCCCAATATCGAAAATTCTGTTTGTTGGCGAATCCTAATAAATGAAAATGTTCTTCGTCACTTGAGAGCACAACTGCGTCTGTTGGAACGTTTTCCAGGATAGCCTGACAAGATGCAATACGGTTGGCCCAATCACGTTCACGAAGTTCCTGCACAACCATGATTTTGTACGGATGAAAGTGGAGTTCTTGGTGTAAAATTATTCTCACACTACGATCAGATATTCCCAAGCTGGCAGCGTGCCTACGGGCAGGACGTCTTGGAGATTTGGTAACTGCTTGTTGGAGTAATTGAACGTTCTGTGGAGTTCGAGCGCTGCGAGGTCTACCTGGCGGTGCATTTTTTAAAGCCGAACCTGTGACTCTAAAATTTTTAACCCACAATAGAACGGTTTTCCTGTCATGGACTGTACCGTGCCGATCTATTCCGAAGCGCGTACGAAATAATCGCTGCGTTGTGATTACAGAATCACCATTTTTAAAATAGGTTTCAAGGACGAATGCACGATGTTCACCACTCCATGCCATTGTGGCGACTGAAATGGCAGNTATATATATATATATATATATATACGTTTCCTCTCGTAAAACTTCCTTCTTCGTTTCTCGACATACAGCATGTACGCGCCTTGGACCTTCTTATTTTTGTATCCTTTATCATCTTAGAATGTTTTATATTTTATCCGCCACTTTGGGTAAGTTTCACTGCGGATATTATATTTAGTGACATGGTAATATTATTTTGTGATTCCGGTCCTTTTCAATAATGTCTTTGTCTTTTAGCAGTTTGCGGCGTGTGCCTATGATCTTGTGGCCAGCCATTTATTTACCTGTGATGTGGTGTGAGCCGTACACCCATTCGTGACATGGCAGTTTTGGCCATGATTCAACTNAGCCATTTATTTACCTGTGATGTGGTGTGAGCCGTACACCCATTCGTGACATGGCAGTTTTGGCCATGATTCAACTTCTTTCTACCGTCACACCGCAGTGACTTTAGAATCTCTTAAGGAATGACGTAACTTTTTTTAATTTTGATAGTTTCGCCTGCTGCATGACCTATGGGTGTGCTCCAGCCTTTTATNAAGGAATGACGTAACTTTTTTTAATTTTGATAGTTTCGCCTGCTGCATGACCTATGGGTGTGCTCCAGCCTTTTATGTGGACTGACGCGACATCACGTGAAATGCTCAACTAATTCTGTTCAGTTCAAGAACGAAATTGTTTTGTCTTTAACAACTTCGGTTAAAAAATAATATAAATAAATACATTTAAAAGTTTGTGTATAATGTTTATTTCAAAAGAGGTGAACGCGGGTACCTGATGACGTATTTACTGACCAAAATAAAAGAAAAATATTTTTTTGTCAAAATGTAAACTAATGCAAGAATAATAATAGAAAAAACCTTATATACTCATGTTATAACAAATTAAAACATTTATTTTATATTACTTTGGAGATAAAATTATAATTCTTTTGTTTTGGCGAAAAATGTTTAGATAGATCTGTAAACGTGTTCAAAAGAAAACAGACTATTTTTCCTTACTTTCCTTATTATTTCCCCTAGTAATATATAATGATATGAATTTTCTAACTGTCGAATTGTGATTGATACATTTGGCTTACACTATGAGTGTACCTATTGCCTATTTATTAAGCTAATTGTANCTAGTAATATATAATGATATGAATTTCCTAACTGTCGAATTGTGATTGATACATTTGGCTTACACTATGAGTGTACCTATTGCCTATTTATTAAGCTAATTGTAAGAAGTAAAACAGGAGCACGCCCCTCTGCTTTGCTGTTTGTAGTATACATACTCTAGTCTACCCAGGAACCTACATCCCACCTTCCATTTATGTGCCATCTTGTGTTAAGACGAGGGTACCTATTTGCGTCCTTGTTTCAGTCGCGAAGGTGGTACATAACAAGTCAATATAAAAAAAAACAATTGACGGCAATTCTAAATAACAGTTTCTGCCTATTGTGTGAGCAAATATTTGGATTGAGTGATACATTGCTTTAGCGCGACATCGTACATCGTACTAAAAAGGGAGGGCCGCCCTTGGAATTTCACATGTGGGAATCTAGATGATGCTGCTGGTCGGCAGGTTTTCTCAAGTATTTCCCGTTCCCCTCGTCTATGCATTCCGGCCCTGCTACATACTCATCTCGCTTCACCCTCATCGGCTCTTGAGATCTCGATGTTAAGAGTCTCCTAAATCTCTTAACTCACTCACCAAATCCTGCAATTGTACGGCGTAAGAAACAGTTCGACAGTAATGCATCACGCTCACAAAATATTAGCTCACCAAGTTAGCAATAAAGATAATCTAGTTACGTCGTTTTTTTTTCTTTCTATATTTGATCCCACCAAAAAACCTGTAGATTTTTACCAATGTGTTAAATGCTTTTTGTATACCACATTCACTAAAAAGTTACTTTAGAAAAAACATATTACGAAATTACATCAGGAAGTGAATATGCTGTACTGATCACAGAACCGGATAGCCACAAAGCTGCATCCAAACGCCTTTTTTGCACTGATACGTTGGTGCGATATGTTTGTCAGCTTTGTAGTACAAGGAAAGGCGATACATTCATTGTTTTGTTCCTGTACTCTGCTGTCGTGCGGATCCGAATAGTGAGAAGAAAGTTTGGTCTGCGCATGCTGTCTCGCAACACGCTCCCCGCAACGTGCAGATGCGGGACACTATGACTGAACGCCGGACTATCTGGGCGTCTCACTTGCGGCCAGAAGACACACGCAAATTTGATAAGGAAAACTCAAGAGTTGCCGTTCTCTGCCGCACACGCAAGTTTATACATGGTTTATACTTTATTTATTACGTGTTTTGTGTGCCTTCGAGATGTGGAAAGTCCTTGGCAGGGAAACACTATAGACGTTCAGAAACGGGGAAGGAACCGCCCACGGCCTGTAGAATGGAAGCATCCGAGCAGTCGCCTCGAGTGATTAGCGAAAATACTGCAAAACTGAAATGAGGATAGCTGGACCGTGATTCGAACCAGCGTCCTCCCGAATGAGAGTGCAGTTGTTTACCACATCGCCACCTCGCGAAGCTTCCCGGCGTCTCAGCACAATTACGCCATTGGACTGTGGGCGCGTTGTGCAGACATTATACGCAAGTATGTTACTGTATACGCTAAAGACGTAGGCCTGGTTAAGTTCAGTTTCTATCTAGTGGGTGATCTGATCTGCGGACTTGCCCGCCCTTCTGGCTCACAACTCGTGGTTGACCTCTCTGAGCTCTGGCTGTGAAAGTGACAGAGGGTGTAAGCAAGCACAGTGCCGGCAGTAAACACTAAACTGGCTGGGGACAAAACGGCAAATTACTAGAATCACGCAGTTCACTCAGGCGCTGATACGGTTCACGCTTACAGTTTTAGAGGATGGTCAACACTTGGTCAGACAGTGGAGCTATCAGTGTGCTTGCATAACAGCCACAGTGAATTACAATCGCGACATTGAGGTGTGGATATCGCCTTCCTCATACCAAGCAACACGCACAAAACCTCACAACTATGACATTCGTTTCTTTTTAGCTATCATTCATATCATGCATATGTGGTGCTACTGTGTTTCCGGCGTTTTGATGCCATACAAGTGCAATCATCCTCGTCAGCATGTCAGTATGTTAGTATGCCATTGCAGAAACAACAGTTACCGAACACTAATAACCTGAACGGAACATGTTTACGCTGCATGCATTTTTAATGGTGAGGATGCACGCGTTCCCAACGGTGTTGGTCGTGCTCTCATAAAAGAAGAACATAGCACATTATATATAAACACACACACATATATGTGTGTTTCCAAATAAAACCGGTTTTCACATGGCCGACGCATAAATATTGTCATCGGGAATGGTGAAAGGATACAAAATAAGCAGAAACTTAGCTCCTTAGGACGGACTNTGAAAGGATACAAAATAAGCAGAAACTTAGCTCCTTAGGACGGACTTGAAAACTGTATAGTACGGTCGCCTGTTTTCTGCGAAAGAATTATACGCAGGCTAGACTCAACATTCTATGTACACTCTTGCACATTTCCTAACGCCATTGGCCACGTGTCTGTGTAAGACGATTTTTTCTCACAGACTAGATGAATTAGAATTAAGTTACTCCAACACTACACGTCTCTGATTTTCTGACAGATACCTAAACAAACGTGACAGTTAAAATCATCCAAGCACGAAACTGTTTCTGAACTGACGTGTTTTGGGGTACAACTAGACTCGGAATTTGTTTGCGGAAAATAGGTGCCCTTACCGTCGATGTACTAGCCAACAACATATGAAAGAACTGGTTAATTTCAGTGGAAGACAATGTTTCCGAAATGGAGAGTATAGTTGAGACCGTGATGTGTTATGAATGCGAGTGATGCGCGAAACGGAACGACGCGCAGTGCCTGAAAGTGACAGCCATGCAGACGCGGTGATGCGTAGCGTTGCCTATCCTGTCCGCTGACAGGGCTGCCACACGCACCGCCGGGTATGCCAAATAAATCGGACATCTTACAAAATATATCCTTCCTCCTTGCATTCGCGTGTGTCGTTCGCTCCTTCCCTGCTTTACCGTTCGTAGACATGGATGCGTACAGCACCAGTGATATTACAAGTAAGAATGTAAAATTGCACTACATTGACCCGGGTAAATTCGAAACAGAATAATGACCTAATACATTTTTCTCAGACTAACATTTTAATAATTATCTAAGCATTTCAAGCTACGAATAGTAAATATTTGTAAAAAGCTGACTCCAAAATAATGCAATTAAGAAATTAATATGAAATTACAGTTAGAAACCCCGATTAGGCACACATCATGCTGCTTCATAATAAACCGAGGGTATTTCAAGACGTGACAAATAAGTCATAGATCAGTTACGAAAGAAAAAGACACGCGTAAGTATTTGGCCTTAAAGACTCTACTTATAGGTTTTTGTAATATATCGCTACTTCTTAACCAGAAGGTGAGTGGGGCATATTTTGGTGGCTACGCCCTATTTACATATATTTTTGCCTATTTTAAAATCAATTAAAAATTGAACTATCTTTGTACAATAATTGCATTTAAAACATCAAATTAATATATTTACATTTTTAAAAACAATTGTTGTTTTATTTTAGAAAAAAATGACACCTTGAACACAGGACACTCCTTAAACCTCTGAATTAATTTTACACATCAAGAGTAGTGCTTTATTCTACATTCGAACATTAGGGAATTCCACTGTCGAAATGTCGAAATATCTATGTTATCTGCCCGGCCACAAGACTGCACTAAAGTTCCCCGTTTCAGGCGCGAAGTCTTTGTGCGTGTGCAGGTCGCGTGGCGCTGCAATTACTGCTACGTTTTTCCGGGAAGTTACCTGGCCGTGTGCACGGCCCCGCAAGCACACTGACGCCGGAAGTCTACGCAAGTAGCATCCAACGTGTGGCCCATGCAGCGTAATTAAGCTTCTATACTGACACCTCCGCAAATTGTACTTCTTTTCTTCTTTGCATACGACTTATTGAGATAACTCGCATCAACTTTGATGGGTCGACTGCTTCTCATTTTACGACTAAGAAGCCTTTTCCCCGTGAGCTCACTCAGACCCAGTGAATCCAATTGTTTACAATAGGCAGGAAGGTTAATGTTTGTCGTTTTTGTACTTTGAGTGGCTCAGTGCTCAATGACGTTCCCTGTGGGCGAGTTATTCATGGACAATAATATTGCTATTGGTTACGAATAGTTCACATTACTACAGACGAACACAATTCCTACTGCTCATTGGTTGTGATGACAAACAAAAGTTGTGTCGGCTTAAGGCTACCGCCAACCTGCAGCTTTTTTTTTTTCCCCCGCATTTGAGACCAAGAGGCGTGGGGCTATAAGGGTGACACTGCCAGCCGCATCAAGGGCGCCATCACCATTAAGCCAGAGTTCTGGACAGATGTAAAGTTCTCGTCGCACTGAGTGTACCTATAGGGCTCTCAGTGGGAACCCTATTATTATTTATTTTATTGATGGAACGTCTGTAGCAAGGTTTAGTTTTGTAAACGTCTGAACCGTATATTTTGATACTAGCTGTGCCCGTGGCTTCGCTCGCGTGGACTACAGAATTATTGTTAAGGTTTTTTTTTTTTTAATAAAGTTGAATTTTACTCTGTGTTAATTTTCTATACTCTTTACATTCTATAAAATTTAACGTCTCGGTGAATTAAATTGTAAAAACACGTATTAGTATTTCTCTGTTATAGATAGATATATGCTACTGTGGAGTTTGTTTAGCTCTTTTTATTCTACACAATTCTTTACTGCATGATATTGTTCCATCTTTAACGGTTTAGACAGCGTATTGCAAGAGAGCGCGCTGGTTGCAAACTTTTTTCCGACTTGATTCACTATTATCGTTTGTACATTTTTTGAGATATTTTCTAGTGACATAAAGTAGCTAATATCACCTTTCAGCCATCCAACTATTTCTGTGCAAGAAATTACGTCGATCTGTTGCTCGGTTGTGACGTTGCATTGTTATTCCATTTGTGTACTTTTTCATTTTCTAATAAGAATTTCCTCTCGGGATAAAAAGTAGGTAGTCTATGTCACATTCCAGCCCTCCAACTATCACTGTGCAAAAAATCACGTTAATCCGTTACGACGTCGTCCCACACAAACAACTTACATTAACGCAGAATTGTACCCCGAACGCTATTTTTACTAAAAAACATTTCCTGAGGGAATATTGAATTTTTTTCACGATAAAAAGTAGCCTGTGTCACTTCCCGGCCCTCCAACTATCTCTGTACAAAAAACCACGTCGATCCGTTGCTCCGTTCTGACGTGAAAGAAGGACAAACAAACAACAAACAAACACACTTTCACATTTATAATATTTGTTAGGATAATATTAGTTAGGATACAGCACCTTGAGAAAGTATTTTATAGCTATGTTAAGAGCGCTCCGGAATGGTGTTTACAATGTGTATGACGTCTTAAAAGCACAGAACAGCTCTCGTCTGAAGTGATCAGCTAATTGGAAGCACGTTTTTTAGTGTCGTAGTGGGACGTGTATTTAAACACTATGGAACGCATTTCAAGCGCCAGGTAGGCGAACCCCTTAGGCCTTAAATACATCACGCATCAAACAGTTTTTTATTTTTCACACTTGGCGTTATTTATTAAAGTAGGTGTGAAAGGGTTAGTATTGCTTACTGATTAAGTAAGTTTACGACAACGAGGAAAGGATTAATCAGTGTTCCTGGACAGAATACTTACATAACATAGAACCCAGCACTAATGGTAATTGCAGAATTTAGTGTTCAACTGTCGCAAATAATCCTTAATGACAGTGCCTAGAGCCAGGAGAAGTACGCGGTTTCATTAAGGTACTCGCCAAACTTGTAACAGGATTGGCTAGCGACTTTATCAATAGTGGTAGGGTAAGAGTAAGAGAAGATGGAAGGGAGTAAATGGCGTGATCTTGTGTATTTCACATATTTTCCGGATAAACACTTGGCTTGCCCGAGTAGTATATAAACCACGTGGTGTCAGAAGGAAATAAAATTAACGAAGTTATCTCTTACTGGACATAGTAATGCGTAGAGTTATCATAAACACGGCAAAAAAATTCGACAGAGAAATAAGAATTGTTGGCAGCGTTGGCGTCGAGTCCCTATCGGAAAACAAGAATTTTAAGTAAACAATTTCGATAGCCATGTTGATAGTTTGAAGTCTCTTTTAATGGTGTATATGTAGTAACGTATCAATATGGTTCCGGCAGGGGCAGGCTCATAGCGAATAAAAACCAAGCAATGACATGCAGTTTATGTCCAGTCGTGGTAGGAGGCAGCTATCACTGCAATGAGTAGATATTGAAGCGCGTCCCTGAAGTGGGGAAAACTTAGATATTTTTTTCTAAACTACTCTAAAACTAAGCTTTATGTGTGCCCGCAGTAGAGACGGGAGTGTATTGCGTCTCAGGGCTAAGCCTAAAACGCCTACAAGGTAAGGAAATCATGCAAGGAGTCATGCATCGCGGCACAAAGGGATTGCGCTGCCATGGCCAGATTTTGGCCATGAGAACCTCCCTAAGTGTACTTAGAGTTGAAATACTTTACTAAGAAGAGAAAGAGAAAAATCGGCATTGCCACCGTAAAAGCCCTTTCGACAGGAAAGAATTAAAAAATTTTTGCATGCATTATCAGAATTATCAGAAAATGCTACAGGATACAGATGCGTGGAAACCATGCTCTTTATTAGTAGGTAGAGAAAAATACTAGTAGAGTAGGGAGCGGGACATCCTTCATTTGTGTGGCGCTGGTTTTATCATAGTAATGTATGCACATCACTCCGGTGGGGGAACTGGTGCGATTGGGCGTCTCCCTCCCCCGAATCCGGATCCCCAGTGGATCCTTTAAAAAAAATTCAGAGACTCCACCTACCACGCGCATGTCACGTGTTTAAATGGGGATCAACGCTAAAGACATTTTCTCTGTACAGTATATCTACTTTAACGATACATTTCTCAAACAAAACGTATTCTACGCGGCACTTTATAAGGAATACTTCAAATTTAAGAAATAATATAGCAAATGCTATGTGAAATAGTTTTTTTTCTGCAATTTAATAATTAAATTTCACTTTAAAAAATATAGGTAATGAACTAATTATTTTTAACGCATCTCAACGTGACAGTTTTCTCAGAGAAAATGGCGTTGAATATTTTGTTTGTTTTAAACGTTTATCGTTAAAATTGATGCTTTGAGAAAGAATTGCTTTAACGTTGATTTCATATTTAAACTTCGCGGCTGCAGTTTTGGTAGGCATATCCCTTGGTACGAGCTCGAGAATAAGAGAAGAGAGTTAAACGTATAGCTGCTGCTGAATTGAAGTCCTTAGAAATGACAGTCGAGCTGGTAACGAGTTTCTCGCCGGCAAGCCGAAGAAGACATTTTTGGCGGTCCTAGTTTCTCGTCCTACTGTCACTGATGCTCGAATCGTAATCACAGAGACTGCGAGGCTTTATAATGTCTATGTGACGTCACTGGTGATGGGCGACACAATCGCCTCGCGGCGTTGTTTTAGAAACGGGGAAATAAAATTGGCAGGACTGAATAACAAAACAAATTCGCTGATTTCACTATGTTGCCATTTGTAAGTAAGTTAAAAACGATGATCAGAAATATTACTTAATGGTACATTATCTAAATATGTAAAACAGCTGTAAGCCATGTATTAATTCTTGTTGTAATTGAAAGCAAGGACGAAATAATTATACATTCTTTGAATTAAAATACAATCCATTTCTTAATTTTTTGATTCCTGTCAGACCACAACTACAATCACGTGATCTCCAGCAGTAGCCAATCTGGATGTGTTCTGAAAGCTATACACAGGCGATGCGTAGAGCGACAACAAGAATGCAAGGAGAGAACGCATGTTGCAACGCCGCTGTTCCCTTTGGACGGAGAACTGTCTAAATACCGGGGATTTCATAAAGGTTAGATCACTGTTTACATAAAAATATGCTTTTATGTTACAGTGCACTGCCCCCGAAAAAGTTTTTACGCAAATGAAATGTGTTCAAGTCACCAAAGAAAATTAAGTGTTGGGTGTAAAACCGCAAGTGCATTGGAAAACTCATTGTAATCAAACTTCCATTCACACGTCCGAGCATTATGTTTTGACATTTGTAATGTCAACGCGTACACCAATGTTGGCAACATGTGCAAGAGACAAAAACCCCTCTTTCATTTACGGTTTTGCCGCGAAAACCAAAGTGTTATCTACTTAGTACTTGGAACTGCTCGTTTGTTAACACCTGTCAACGCTGACAGCTAAAACGCAAAATGACAACTTAAACATCAAGTCATTAACAGTTAAAGCACGAAATTTCAACATGCCCATTGAATTTTCTGCTGCAAGAGACGGGTTTACATATTTGTCCACCAGCAATCTCAACTACCATTGTGCCTAGTGCACTCTCGCATTGGCAAATTTGTCCCCAATCGGAGCCCACCTGCCATATTACTGCCATCATCACTGCTCATTCTGCCAGCGCATTTGACGCCGAGCAGAAGGGGCTAAGCTTACACGCAGACATACATTTACCGGCCATGGGAATTTATAAATGGGGACGGGGTGGATAAGGTCGAGTAAAGGCGAGTAGGAACCCCGAGAACGTGCGAGATAACCGTCACCCCCAACTGAGAGTTGCTGTAAGATATTTCTGGCCGGTGTAACACACAGACTTAACCCCAGGAGGATGTCACCAAGTATTACATTGTGGACGCTGCAGGAAAAGCGCTGACTGCAACACGTGGTCTAGCGATATCCTGCAGGCAACTTAGCAGCGGGAACTCTAGCGGAAGTTTATCACGAATAACTTTTTAATTGGATTTTGTAGTAAGTCAATTTACCAACACTTCCAATTTAAAGACATCTGACATGCATGCGTCAATTATACATAGATATAAAAATAATATTTATAGTAATAACATAAAATAACAAGTTGTAATAATCATTAAAAGTTACATAACGTAAACTCTGAAAGGTATAGCATATGCCTATAAATAAAACCAATGGAATATTTAAGTTTATTTAATTACACGCATGGTACTAAAATATTTTTGGCGGAGGGAGAGATTTGAGCTATGGAGGTTGACAGTCACATTTTTTTTTGACTAGTTTTAAAGCAACTAGAATATATACTAAATGCCATTTAAATACTTTTTTTTAAATGATGGTTGTTGTTTGTTAAGTCATATGCATTAAATTACATGTTCGCCAGGGTTCGACCACGTGACTTCCAGAGCTGTAGTGGTGACTGGCGAGTCAATGATGGCTACATGCGTAGAAAAAGATAATCAGTCTACCTCATCTCTAGTCTATGTCAACTGAGACAGAGTAAAACTCGAATCTCCTATCCGAATTTATGTAGATATCGCAGCGGATATTGTCAAATATGAAAGTAACTTCCTACCTCGCTTGCCTTGCGTGAGAAAAAACTGTAAAAAGGTAATTATTTATTCTGACAACTTTAAATGCTATGCCAGAAAAATAAAATATTAAAGTTTGCCGAATATATTTATAGACATATTTTACACATTTCGGTGGAAAAATAAAAGTGTCTCAGGAACACGCATGATTCTGTCATGAAATAATCTTAATTACTGCTTTATATTAACCTTAACAGTCAAAATTTTTCCGAGTGAGGAACAGCCGTACCCCTAATTTAATAGATGGCCAATAAAAATTCCTCAAATTTTCATAACCGTTTCACCCATCCCATCCCCTAAAAAAAATTCCATACTGAACTTGCGATTGCCCTCTCCACAAAATGCGTGTGTGTACGCCATTGCACAGAGGACAACGCAGCCTAGCCTAAGAGGTAGTTCAAATTGCAACGTTTACTACGCCTGTCCGCTGCTGATTCGTGCTTCATTGCGGTACATCATTCTTGATAAAACGTACATTAGTTTAAATCAGACGAGTTCTTGCTCGGATGAACGGTTTGGAAACTGAGGGTTTGATAATACATTTTGAGAAATACACTGTAAATAATAAATCAACTTAAGTATAAATGTTTTCTTAATACTCCTTAGCGCTCTACTCACAGAGTTATGCGAAAAAGTTCCAGCATTAGGCACTCTTGTTCTGCTACTCATTATCAAAGTTGCGCATTAAGTTGTATCTAAATTCCTTTTATGGTTACAAGGTATTAATTCTGAATTTCTTGTGACGCATTTATAGAACTTAACATTTGTTTTATTTATAACTTATCTGTGAGTGGTCCATTGAAATTAATAAACAATATAATTTGAGGGCGATTAAGTGATAAATAAATCTTGGTTAATTATTTCCTGTATGATAAATCATAATTTTCGAACACAATTAGCTTCGTACACACTTTACGGAGGTAGGAAAACCTAATTTAAATGTGTATTTTCGTAGCTAATGAGATTTACTATTGAAAATACTGGTCTACTGACGAGGAAGAGGTTTTTTTTATTGACAGAAACAGTAATATAAAAATACAAGCTTGTTATTATTTGTGATGTAAACAGCAGTCATGATAACTGATTACGAAATGAATTGTGCCAAAATACGAATGACACAAGAATGCGAAATAAAAAGAAGATTTACATGACTTAATTTTTTGTTTTTTATTCTGTTGCATTGTTTTATTCGTGCTTTGAGCGTACTGAATAAAAACTCATTGTTCGACATTTAAAATACTGTTTTCTCGCACCGAATCACGGCGTGTTTACAGACTTTAGGAATGTAATCATGCTGTCACTGTTTGTATGCATGTGTGTGTACACACACATGCATACAAAAAACATACATTAATTCATGGTTTAGTGCTAATAACCGTATCAGTGAGTCATCACTGTAGCAGAACTTGAACAATTACATTTAGAATATTTATGTGTTTCTATCTCGATTGTTATGTTTACTGTCCGGCATTGTAATTTAATTATTCTAAATGCTTGACATATCATGCTCATAAGAATGAGAAATTGCATACTTTTTCAAATAAATAAATACATCCTGAATAAACCAGTTGTCAAAACTATCTCATATAGCCTATACGGCTTGGGGGCAAGACTTCTGGGAATATTTTTGTTTGCTTCAAAAATGTATTATCATGTGAGTTACGTACTTGCATAACTATCGTGTGAAAATTATTTAGAAATGATTTGGAGAGGGCCTAGTGTATGAGCCGTTTTGTTATTGTTGTTAAAACGCTCACCCAAATGAGACGATGCGCTGTGTTATCCCAGCATGCTGGTATCCTGGAGAATGGCACAGGCGACGAGACAAGACAAGCACACGCTACATGAAGGACGCGCACACACGCTGCGTGTTCCCGGCTAGCNCGCAGCACTCCGAGCGCACGGGACACGGACCACTGCTGCTGGAGGAGCAGTCCTCGCGGAGTCTGAGGAGGAGCTAGGCTCGCATACCCGCCACCAGGTGGCAGGCCATGACGGCGAGTGCTGAGACACGGCCTCTCCCACATCGCAACACACAGGTCGCGCTGTAAGTCACCTGCCTGCACGTGTCACTCAGCCTGTGTCCGGGTTTGTGAAGCACGTGGCTAAACTTGCAACTTATCTCCATCTGGAAATGTTCTGCCTCTGCCTGGCTGTCGACTTACTGGAAGTGGCATATAGACGCGTTTTTCCTGGAATATGCAGAGGGCGCATTGTCTTTCATAAATATTTGTATCTGGCAGTTTTCAACACTACAAATGAGATAAAAGTAAGTTATTACAATACATTACATAAAAACGTGTTTTCAAATATTATTTAATAAATGTTTACTGATATATGAATAAAAATATTTGTATTCTGCCATTTGAGAACTTATGCTGCTATGTTACATGGGGTACATGATTTTTTTGTATGTTGCATGATGAAGACACTATACAGTCAGAGCAAATCAGCGTTCACAGTCAAAAACTTTGTCCATTTACGTTTAGCGATCGCCACGGACTTGGGGTGGTGGAGTTGTGAATAAATAATATTCACTTGCCACATGTCCGTGGGTCAAGCACGCAATGAAGACCACTGCTTTATAGATCTTGATGGCACATCTTACTAGGCTAGAGAGGGTGTGCCGAGAATAGGCAAGGCTGTAGTTCCATGTTGTGAATTAACTGGCTGGCAGTATTGAACTTGCTCACTTGAAGAAGACACGAGAATATAGCGAGCTAAGTGGTGCAGATGTTTGTTTGTTTGTTTTATTGCGTCTGTAAGATCTTTTTTAAATACGTAGCTGTACAAAGATATTGGTTGGACAAGTCAAATAAGTCAAATTTCAGAATACAAAGTTTATACACTGGACGGACACACAGACACACGCACGTCAAAGTGCACGTACACACGTCATATATTTTCTTCATAAAATCTTCTTCCAAAATACCGTAGGGCGTTATCGTTTTACTGAAACAGAAGAAAAAGGTTACGAGAAAAACAGGAACAAGAAATGTGTACAAAGAAAGGTTATATAGTAATTGATTACTTTTTGTAATTTAAATATTCATCTAAGGTTTAAAATGCACATTCAATAAAAAATTCTTTCAGCTGTTTTTTAAAGAGTTTTGTTAGAGACGCAAATTTCTTGAAGGTGTTATGGTAATTAATTGAAAAGTTGACTACCAAGGCAGCACGGCTTTTTCTGGACTAGTTGTAAGTTAACTGAAGCAATGTGTAAGTGTTTTTTATATAATAATGTCATGCTTATGAAATTACTCATTTTTCTGAAATAAATGACTGTTTTTGGACACGAATATGAGTACATTAAACCATGCACTCACATGCAAATGTCAAAATCTCTGAGCTCTTGAAAAGAGGTCTACATGTGTCTCACATTCGTTTGTCGTTGATTATTATTACAGCTCTCTTTTGCACGTGAAACACTTTTTTACTGTCAGTGAAATTACCCCAAAAATTACACCATAACACACGATGCAGTGAAAATATGCCAAATGTATAATTTTCCTTGTATTTTTGTTAAAGACCTCTGCAACACTTAAAAGAGCAAAACAGGCTGAACTGAGTTTAGGTAAAATATACGCAATGTGAGATTTCCAGTTTAGTAAATTGTCTACTTTTAAGCCAAGAACTTAGTCACTGACGATTAATTAATTTTCTCTCTGTTACTGCTTACATATTAATTAGGGTGTTTTTTTGTTCTTTGTGAGGAAATTAATTAGATATGTGTTATCTCGGTTGAGATTTAATTTGTTTTCAGAAACCATGCTTCAGCTCTGTAAATGTTGTATCAGTTTTTGCATAAGATAATTGACTAAGTCTCCACAGACTAAGATGCTAGTGTCATCTGCAAATAAAATTGGAGTAGTGCCTGGGGTTAAGGCACATGGGAGATCATAACTAGGAAGAGTAGGGGGCCTAATATTGAACCTTGTGGGGACCCATGCTTGAATTTTCCTGGTTCAGAATATAATAAAGTAGATTTTTTTTATCCGCACTTGCTGTTGTCTGTCTGAAAAGCATGAACTTATTAGTTTATTAAGTGTATCTGAGACTCCATAAAACTTTAATTTTTCTATAAGCATGTTGTGATTTACAAAGTCAAATACTTTAGTGAGGTCGCAAAAGATTCCATTAGATGGCATATTTTTATCAAGTGCGTTAAGAATGCAATAAGTTAGTTTGAAAATTGCATCATTTGTTGAGGCGTTTTTCCTAAAACCAAACTGAATATTTGACAAAATTTTGTGATTCTCAAAATGTAGCAGCAATATCCTGTAAATAAGTTTTTCAATTATTTTTGAAAAGGGAGTAAGAAGAGATATAGGTCTATAATTGGTTACTTTGGTCTTGTCACCTTTCTTAAACAATGGTGTTAGCATAGTCCGTTGGAGTCTGTCTGGAAACAATCATGTACAAATATGGCTTAATGGAACATTGAATTCAAACGCACATTGCTTTAATAACCTACAGCTAATACCATCATTTCTGTTTGATAATTTTGGTTGCAAAGAATTGAGTATTTTCTCCACTTCTGTTCGAGTTGTGTTTGTAAAACATATAGCAGGGTATTCAGTACCCTGGAGTGTAGGGATAAGTTTTATATCATATTTAATATTTTTGTTAATCAGGTTTTCTACGACATTTAAGTGGTACGAATTAAATGTATCTGCGACTAATTTAGGGTCTGAGGATATACAGTTGTTTATTTAAGGATTACAACTGGGCATTGCTCTGTTGTTATTACTGTTGTTTTTTACAATATTACATGTAGTTTTTATTTTGTTACGAGAATACTGAATGAGCTTACAGGAAAAATTATTTTTCGCAGATTAAATGACCTTACTCAAAATTTTGCAGTATTTCTTGTAGTGAATCATTGTGTCAGGGCTGCCGCTGGTTCTGGCGGCCTTGTACAGTTTTCTTTTGTTTTCGCAGGAAATTTTTATCCCTTTGGTGAGCCATAAATTTTTTTTTTTATTTGTATTACTGTTGGTTAGTCAGGATGGAAAATTTTTTTCAAAACAATGGAGAAACTGGTTAAAAAAAGATTTGAATTTTTCATTGGCTTCGGTACAAGTATTCAATATTGACCTTTGCTCTATGTTAAGCTCATTTTTAAATAGTGAGACATTTTCCAGCAAAACATTTCGTATTTTTTTATAGGAAATGCTTTCGGAGGGCATTTTTATGGAAAACATAATTAATATTTGTGCATCGTGATCAGATAAGCCACTTATTACTTGGAGAGAGTGGGACTCTGCAACTGCGTTACTATCAATGCAAATGTTATCAATGGCTGTTTGACTGGTTCCTTCTATTCTGGTAGCAAAGTTTACTGCGAATTTAAGTTTGAAGGTACTGTGTAGACTATCGAGTAACACATTAGCCTCCATTTGGGAGGAGTCAAGCTCTGTTCCCGGTCCGCCCGTCCTCTTTCAGTTTGCTTTTTCTGTCCACGGTTTTATGAAATCGCTCCAATAAAATGCCAACACAGTTAATTACTGAAGTTCACTGTAACCGGAGCCTCTCTTTCCGTCTCGAATAACTTAGTTATGTACAAAAATCTTAATTATAAATCGAAACAAACTTGGAGCATAACGCACGATGTTCACCTGAGTTGAAAGTTTTACGAGTAATAAAAATATTCAGCGATATCATTTTTTCTTCAAGCTAATTCATACTCGCTTAATCGTTTAGTTTAAATCTTGGACGTAAAAATTAATTTCCAATTTTATACATGTTTTGTTTACAGATTACGAAGTAAACACATGCAGATTGCTCTTACACTGAACCAATCAGTGCGACAGACAAAACACTTGCACGTGGCGAGGTGCATCGGGAAGAGGGAGGGCATTCGCTCCCTCGCCCCGATCTGGCTTCAGGTGTTGGGGAGGCGGGGAGGGGAAAAGTTTTACACGGGGTCGACACAAGGAAACTATGTGGATTATGTCTATTACATTTACTATAAATAAACTTTCTATGCTGGAACTCATCATTTGTGGCCGCAAAGAAAATTTTGTTTAAATATTGTTATGCTCGTGGACTCCTGCACTAGACTACTTGGTTATGCGCGGTCCGGCGCTGTAGGGGGTGACCCACCTCGACTCTCCACTCCGGCAGGCAGACCAATGCTCGCTACTCCGTCGCCTGGCAGCCGAGGGAATGATTGACAGTGGTGACCTGGCTGGCGTCACAGCCCTTTTGGAGAAATTTCTCGACTACGCCTGGCGACAATATAAATACAACCGTGGTCGGAGGGTCGGCGGTCTTTAGTAGAAGCATTGTAGCTGAAGTGCGGTGGTCGGGCGAAGCCTAGTGCAGCGAGGGACATCAGCGGAGAGGACGGACGACGACGGAGAATACGAGACGACGGCCGACGAGAGGGCGTGGTGTACAATGAGTTGAAGGCTTCTATGCGTGAGGGTGTTTGTATATCTCTAGAACATTTCAGTCTGCTTGGATCCGGACTGAAATGAGGTGTGACTGTACAAAAATGTGCTACGGACTTTATTGTATAACTTAGAACTGTCAAATATGGACATCAGAATTATAAAATAATGCGACATATTTATATGTTGTCTATTTAGACTGATTTAGGGTATTTCATTACAGTTATTTATTAGAGCTGATCATAAATTATATTGATAAAATTTATCAATAGTGAATAACAAATGATAGCAATTGATTGTGGGTTACTGAGCCGACAGGATTTTCTTTGAATTTACTGTAAATAAATTAGGAAATTTTAATAAAGAGATTTATTTAATTAAGACCCTCATTCCTTAAAGAACCTGGTTTAGCCCATGAAATTTGAGAAGTTGTAACAGTATGAACAACTGTAAAGTAGGTTTGCCACAAGCATAATTTTTGTTTCTTATATCTGTATATATGAGACAAAAATTATTTTACTTTTGGCAAACCTATATGATAACTTGGCAATGTAGTTACAATATTTCAGCATAATTATTTGTGTGGTAATGTCAGTTATACTAAAAATAAAATTTGTGCTCTAGAAAAACTGTAATTAATAAATAAGAAAAAAAGCAACAAATCTTGAAAGGCTCTATTCCTTAAAAAAAGTTACTAGACAAACGCAGTTCACAATATTGCAATTGTGTCTTATTGTGTTATGCAACTTTTGATAGATAGATTATGTCAGGTATCTGCTATTCACTAAGTGAGCACTTTTGAAAGTCCTCTTATTTGGAATAAATGTCAATAAACAGATTTTATTTTAGCCTTAGAAGTTAACTTCCAAGTG
Organism: Clitarchus hookeri; assembly: GCA_002778355.1. Classification (NCBI taxonomy): domain Eukaryota; kingdom Metazoa; phylum Arthropoda; class Insecta; order Phasmatodea; family Phasmatidae; genus Clitarchus; species Clitarchus hookeri. Next base: position 373,694 of record NQII01001317.1, read on the forward strand.
CGGTGAAATATACATACTGTGTTTATTACTTACGGAGCAATATCTATTTAGAAAATATAATTAAATACTAATAAACGGCTGGAAGAGAAAGGTAACTACAGTCTCAAAGGTGCTCACTTTATAATGAATAGGATATTGTAACAAGAGCCAGAATATAATTACGACACCTCTTGGGAAGAAAAAAGGTAAGCGATTTGGTGAACCATTGCAATTGTGGATAGCATTAAAAGTCAATTTCAGTTTCGCAACTGCGGGATGTATTCGTTTATAAATTTTTACGTCGGGAAAATTAGGTACTAAAAACAATGAACGCCAAAATACGAGTAATACCGCTACTTTGATACATTAGGTACGAAGAAATATCTATTTACTGTAAACAAAGGCAGCGCAAGAAATGTTTATTTCTTTTTTATAGAGAAGGAAGGAAAATTTACCATAAAACAAAACCATGTAAAGTAAATAAGTATGTATTAACAACAAACCTATGGTTCTGTAATTTTCTCTTTGAACCAAAGCAATATTGTTTTACCATGCACTAAACAGACTCAAATAAATGTTTGTATTTTGCCGTACAATAAACACATTGCAAATATGTTTTAAGAATGTACGAGTATTGTTTACATTTGTTTAAGTATTTTGTGTAAATATATGTTGACAGGGAGTAGTCTGCATTGAGATTCCTTGGTCATGCCGCCCCACCTACTTCCTCATGAGCCGATCAATGCGATACTTTCTTGAGATTGGCAGAGCCACCAGTACACAGGCACATTCCAGGAGCCAATCACCTTACTCCTTTCCAGCGACTGCCACCCAGCATCACGTACACGCACATCTTGCGTTTCTGTCACAGAGCACTGAAGTGTACAGAGCTAAAACAGCCGCGTTAACCGCCAACTACAGCCACATACGTCAGCGGAATGGCGCCACTGGCCAGCTACATGACAGAACGCCTTGCGCCGATCAGTGCCTGGTAATCTAGTTGCCAGTTGGCAGCCGAGCCAACAGGACACCTTTTGCAACATCCAGTAGTTAATGAGACAAATGGTCCTTCCCGGAGCCTCGTGCAGCCAATCGGAGAACAGGAACGGCCACGCCAAAGGAAACAGCCATGCCTATCCGCATACTTACCAGGCCTCCTCTGCGGGTTCGCCTTCCTTCAAGGGCGCAGTACTTTCCAGTCCCATATTATAAACAAAACAGCGTGATCAAACCAAATAAAGCTTTACATACCTACAAATCTTCCTCTTCTAGGGTTTCAAACACACTTTTTATAAATATTATAACTTTTTAATATTTAATAAATTGCATGCAAGTCTACAATTATTTTCAGTCGAGCGTTTTTTTCCGGAGTCCATGCCGGTTTGCCCCCCCCCCCCACCTACAATTTTCGTAGTTAAGATGAAATGTTAACATGATACGTATCAATGGCCCTAATCACGGCCATGTTTTTCTAATCCCAGAAAAGCCGTGAACATGTTGTGCCTTGCAGTTATAACCTGCCCAGCACACCTAGGGGTACGTGGCTCAGCCCTGAGACGCACCTAGGTGCCATCCTTACCTAGGACTTCCAACTCTTCTCTTAGTTTTAAGGTAGTTGAGAACAACATCGGTGGCAGTGTTGCGTGCGGATAGCCACGCCCGTCAGAAGGCGATGGCGCGGCGGCTGAGAGGTAAACTGGCTCATGCACATGTGTTACATCGTAGCCGGAGAGACCGGTCCCGGTGACTCGCCCACTTGGCCGAGTGACTGCGAGGACGCCTGGTTCTCCACACCGTACAGTGGACGAGAGTAAGAGAGCGCACTTCAGCTGCGCATAATGAGATTCCAAGTCACAACGTCGTGCCTGAACAACTGTAAAAACACGTGGATGCTGTACACTGCCTCAAGACAAGTTTTCATGCTTTTTAAAGATAGCCAGGTTACGATAAGTAATAATTCTTTTTAATGATACATATAGTCTATTCGCGCTTTATTCACAATTTTTGAAACAAACCTTTGAAAAATCACTTCATGTATGACGTGTGGCCGTTATTCTAAATTTAACAGGCATAACAAGCGTTTTGAACTTCTAATATATAATAGTACCGTAATTTTGGTTTAATTGAACTTTTAAATATATTATACACAGAGATGACAAAAGTCACGGGATAACAATATGCAAATATACAGATGGCAGTAGTATCGCGTAAAAAATGTATAAATGGGCAGTTTATTGGTTGGACTTTCACCTGTAGTCAAGTGATTCATGTGGAAATGTTTCTGACGTGATTATGGCCGCACGACGGGAATTAATAGACTTTGAACGCGGGATGGTAGTTGGAGCTTGACGCATGGGACATTCAATTTCGGAAATGGTTAGGGAATTCAACATTCCGAGATCCACAGTGTCACGAGTGTGCCGAGAAAACCTAATTTCAGGCATANNATTTCAGGCATAACCTCCCACCACGGACAACGCAGTGGCCGACCGCCTGCACTTAATGACCGAGACCAACAACGTGTGCGCAGAATGGTCAGTGTTAATAGACAAGCAACACTGCGTGAAATAACTGCAGGAATCAATGTCGGACGTACGAAGGACGTGTCCGTTGGGACAGTGCGGCGAACTTTGGCTANGGACGTGTCCGTTAGGACAGTGGGGTGAACTTTGGCTGTACTGGGCTATGCCAGCAGAAGACCGACTCGAGTGCCTTTACTAACAGCACGACATCGCCTTCAGCGCCTCTCCTGGGCTCGTGACTATATCGGTTGGACCCTAGACGACTGGAAAACCGTGGCTTGGTCAGATGAGACCCAATTTCTGTTGGTAAGAGCTGATGGCAGGGTTCGAGTGTGGCACAGACCCCACGAATCCATGGACCCAAGTTGTCAACAAAGAACTGTGCAAGCTGGTGGCGGCTCCATAATGGTGTGGGCTGTTTTTACATGGAATGGACTGGGTCCTCTGGTCCAACTGAACCGATCATTGAATGGAAAGGGTTATGTTCAGCTACTTGGAGACCACTTGCAGCCATTTATGGACTTCATGTACCCAAACAACGATGGAATTTTTATGGATGACAATGCGCCATGTCACTGGGCCACAACTGTTCGCGATTGGTTTGAAGAATATTGTGGACAGTTCCAGCGAATGATTTGGCCACCAAGATCGCCCGACATGAATCCCATCGAACTTTTATGGGACATAATCGAGAAGTCAGTTCGTGCACAAACTCCTACACTGGCAACACTTTCGAAATTATGGATGTCTATAAAGGCAGCATGGCTCAATATTTTTGCCGGGGACTTCCAACGGCTTGTTGACTTCATGTCCATGCCCCGTCGAGTTGTTGCACTTCGCTGGGCATAAGTAGGTCCAACACGATATTAGGAGGTATCCTATGACTTTTGTCGCTTAAGTGTACATAAATAAGAATGTATCATTTATAATGTATGTGAATAATAACATGGAGAATATATATGTTAGTAATGTCTAGTAATAAATACTTATAATGAAAAATATTTTATACTTGAGTGCGTAAGAATGCAGTACGTTGTCGCTTTGGTGTGGTTTACTAAAGTTAGTTAAGCTTTGTATTAATGAGGCGGAGGAATATCAAGAAAAGTAGAAATTAAGTAGTACTTAAAAAAATTGGAAGAAACTGTGAACGAACTGTAGTAGATAAGTATACAGTGTTGAAAAGAGAAGGGGCTGGGGGGGTTATTTATGCGTACCCATTCACTGATTGACTACGGGATTCTCTGTGAACGTGACACGCGTCTGAATGCCACGTGCTGCGAAAGGCTTCCATGTTTTCTGAGTTACAATGGCTGAGAAGTGGTGCTGACAGACGAACGGCGTTCTGGCATGTTGCAGGCCAGTGAAGCTATTTGGTTGGATCTGCGCGGCTAGAGCTCACCGTATAAATGGTTCTTTCACATCTGTATTATGAAGTTCTGTGTGATAAAAGCAAGATACTTCTGACAATTAGAGTGTAAACTAGTATTGAAGATAATGTTCATAACAAGTGATGTTGGCAATTTTGTTGGCTAAACTTCAGCCAAAACTGGAGACATGCACACAAGACCAAACTCTAGTATGTAAGTAGCATCATAACTGAATTATCATACATTTTGTGTTTTCCTGACTGAAATCGCAAATAAATTTTGCATGCAGAGCTCAGTTTACGCTTGGCAGCCTTAATTCTGCATTCTCAAGCACGTAACTCCCGACTGTAGAGGAGTAAACCTGTAATATGTATTCCGAACTGCATCTAAACCTGCCAGGAACATGTCAGCACTTTGCCAGGAACACGTCATTCGCGCAGAAACAGACTTGTTTATATACTCGAGACAAAATCATTCGTTTATTGGCTGCTGTAAATGTGGAAAAAGTTTATGCTCTCTGACTACGTCGTATTAGTTTGGCCAGTTCTTGTACGCCCAGAATTCTTGGGCAGGCAGATAAGGCGTGGAAGATAGATTGTTAATGGGCAATAAATGCATAACAACACCACAGTCTCTTTTTTTCAGATGTACTTAAGAACAAAATATTTTCGTGAAAAATAACTGCTATCTACCGATGACAGCCGAGTTCAATGAAAATCTCTGAAACCTACATTGGTTAATCAGACGTAACATCCCGTTCTTAGGGCATCTAACAACCGACTGGGTCAGATTATTGACTGAGAAAACGTTTCGCACTTTGGGCGAAGCAACTTTACTCGCTAAGCCACAATACACATGAGTTATAATTTTGTACTGAAGTTCACATGTATATAATATTTTACACACTTTGTGTGAAACAATTAAATACTTTTCCAATGTTTCATAACAAAAATTTAGTTCAATAAGGACGCTATTTGGAAATGAAATTTCTTTGTAATTTTACATGAACTCTAATAAATTGGAGTGCTTAATTGAGTAGATTATCATTAAGCAATATTTTATGAGTCAGAGCGTGAATAGCTTCCAGAGTGATTGAAGTACACGTTTTTAAATATTTTCACTGAACATGACTGTAATCGGTTTTCGTACGGAAACGATACTTCAGACTGGTCCCAAAACCAACTTTCAACATTTATCTCTTACCATAGACATAAATATTTTGAATTGAAGCTCTTAAACATAGCTAAAAAAATACTTTATGCCCAACTGGTTTGCTTTATGGTTAGGACATGAGCCAAGGAATCACTGTTCTGTACTAATGATAAGACTTAAGTGCTCTACTAAACTAATCCCGCGTGGTCGATGTAGGAGAGAAATAACTTCTAGCAGAAGCAGCAGACGATGAACAAGGGGAACGTCGTCTCCGTGCGTTCTTGGATTTTAAATTTTTTGTAGTTTAGTTTAAAGGAGGAACTCGTCCCCACGGCATACTTTAAAAGCCTGTCAGCTGTCTCATGTCGTATTCACTCGCGTGGCTACCTTACACGTGAGAATATATTAAATCATTCTTTGTTAAAGTTACGCAGTTCCTAGTGAAATCTGTCACCAAGTGAGAGTAACATTTGTGTGTGAGAGGCAAAAGTCGATGAAGCGCTACGAGCGACGCCGGCCGGTGAATGTAAAGCGATATCGCCTCTACGCGCAAAGTTATGAACTCGCGTGCGTCGTGCGGCGGGAACGATGGGATTCTAAGCGGTGACTATATCTTCACACTAGTCGCAATGCTATAGAAAAGTCCAATGCACTCCTCAACCGTAGTTTTGCATGAAACCGATTCGTATATTTTGAGGAAAATCAATCTGTATAAAGCAGTTTTAACCATGTTGGAGGACATTAAAATAAAGCCACAAAGAGGCGAGATGTCTTGAAAGTACCGCACACGACTAGTCTGAAGTGTGTGTTCTTTTCGTAGATATGCATTTCTGGCGTACGTTTACTGGTTTCCTAATAATAACCGAGATTTCAAACTGCAACGCAGTTCAAGCACCTGGCAGTGTAGAACATTTATAGGATAAAGTAATCAAGTTTTGACGCTTTTTGAAAGAAAAGAAAATTATTTAATTTTTAATGTGTAGTATATTAGAGCAAAATTCCGTTTAAGAAAATAAAAATTCCTATAAATTTTCATGGTAAAATTATTTTTAAGTTTTAGAAAACAAACATATAACACTTGGATTTCAACTACTTTGTGGTTTTCCAATTGATAAAGACTATTTCTCACAGTTCGGGAGTAATATAAAGAGTTTGTTAATTTTTTTCATGTTTGGTTTTGACGAGTCGCCTTTTGAGCGAAGTGCGATCGTAGATCAAGCAAGTACACCAACAAGACAGATCTTGGAACGAAGCATGCTCAGTAGTTATCTGACCGCGTGTCTCTGTGGAACAGACATTGTGTCACACTTCACCGCGCTGCCTATGGTATCCCGTTGTTGTGACTGGAGTCTCGCAGGTTAGTCTCTGGGCTCTGGCTAACAGCCCTGCTTCGAGTCGGCAACTTGTCGAGGCGTGCGGTCGTGATTCGCGACGTATTCTATTCTCTGGTGACGTAAGAGACGTGGGCGGCCGTGGAGTAACCGGCAGCACCTCGATAAAAACCACCGGCTAACGGNGAACCAGGTTCATCTTGGTGGGAGGCGAGCGGGCTGACCACTACACCACCGCGGCCCACGCATAATTAGATATTCTGTATCATTCGGAAGGGAGACGAATGATGGTGTTCTTGCAGAGAAGCTAACACCTCACGATGACGTCACGTGAGCCTCACACCACTGATAGTCTCGGCGTAGTATGTCTTTGTCGGCCAGTGTCCTCACATGATTATGAGTACTGGAAGGCTTCGGACACCAGTTTGACTGCATGGGATTGTTCTAGAACGACTACACATTTTGTGAACGTTGGCTGGTCAACGCCTCACACATCTGATAATTGTGGCGTTCACAACTACCAAATATTGCCTCTTACGTCGCACTTCGCCTTACGTCGCGTGCTCTGGACGCGAAATGCTTTAGTTAACATTTAATTTAATTTAATACAAATACGCTAAAACTTGCTCTTTAAACAAGTAAATGTACAAAACTTTTTAATCAGAAAAAAAAATACGTGGCTTTTTTTCTACACTTTTCTTCCTTCAATCTCCGAGAAAACAGTCTGCTAGAAGTTTAATTGTCATAGAGTTATTTTATCCCGAACTTTGTTCCTGTCCTAATAAAAAACTTTTATAACACCGCACGGCAGAAGTCTTAGAAATGAGCTTTTACTGGGAATTTTGAACGTTAAACTCTTTACTACTAAGGAGCGTGAACAAAGAGAAATTTAGATTTCTTGTCAATTTATTACCCGAAATAAAATAGGTCTAATGACAGTCAGTTAAAGCTTTCAGACGTTCTCGTGAGTAGTTTTTATATTTCAAGTTATTTTTAGCTTTGCGAGAGCTGTCCTCGGTCGGAAATAATGAGTGGCTTAAAGAAATTACTAGTTGAAGCTCTGTACATATGAAATCGTTTCGTTACTGCGTACGCTACGACAACACAAACAAACCTTCAGAGATTTCAGCGTAGTACTCCATTTTATAATTTCCAGCAACGAGCAACTGTGACGTCGCACAAGTTATTAACACCACAGACTTTCATAAATAACCGAGAAAATAACCTGACCCCAAAACGCAAAAAAATTTTATGGAGTGCCATAAGAAGTGCTGCGCGAGGTAGGTGTTACATCGTAGCTGATCCAACTATGTTACATTGGCGATAGATTGCGGGAACTTGCTGGCAACAACAGTATCGCAATATAACGCAGGCATTTTATAGACCCATGTGCCTTGCTGACTGATACGGGGTGATACATGAGATCACAGGGTGTCGCTGAGGTACCGCTGGGCCCTGAGGGTTCCTCGTACCACTCCAGATGTGACTGAATGTCACACTTCACTGCTTCTTATAGATGACGCCGGGAGTAATGCCGGTGTGCCACTTCACGATACTGACGTAATGCATCCTGTACACTCGGTGTTGCCATAATCGCATACGACCTTCATCCATGGTTAATGCAGAGCCGAGTTTCATCATTGGAAATGGCGCGATGTCACTCGTCAATACTCCATGTCTCTTGGTTACGGCGCCAATCAAAACCGCCGTCTCTGCTCTGATGTTAAGGTAGAAGGGGAGTGGCTTCTCATGGAGCACTGCACGAGACTGTACAAGGTAAACAACTCGTTAACAAGTAGTACACATACCACCAACATTTTCAAAGTACGACAAATCTTGCACATAAAAGAAGACATTATATTTCGTATTATTGTATAATATTTTATCTGGAATATTCTTATTTAAATGTTTTAAAAATAAATAGTTAAGATAATGTTTTCAGTTAAAATTTAAGAGTACTTCGATTTATTATACATAAGGAAGCACATTTTGTAAGCCTTCATTAAGCAATACCATCACAATAATTACTCATGCTGTAGAACATTATGTAATAAAAATTGCTATTAATAACAAGAAAAATATTTTTAATAATTTATTTTGTGCACATTTATCTCAACCACGGACATCTTGGTTTTTGTAAATTACTGTTCAAATCTCAAAACTATACATATTGTTTCTGTTAATGTGTGAAGTAACCGGGATGTGAACAGTACACCTAAAAAAAAAAGTTGATGTAAAAAGTCACCCGGTCCCATATTTTCCGAGTTACAGGCCCGTGTCACTGTGCCTGCTGTTGTTAGTCTCTTCACCCCTGTTTCTGTACAGAGTATAGTAGAAAAGAACATAGGGCGTGTTGCTAGGCCTCTTTGCTGTTGTCATACAGCGTATATTGGACACCAAGCCCTATGGAGAATACTGTTTAATACCAGTCAGTAAAATCGTTACTCGTATTTGGCGTGCTAGTGATGCACGTTGCAGGAATATATTGATCTCTTTTAGTTAGTTTGAAGAAAAGTTTTATATATTTCTCATAAACTGTGTACATTAAAGTGACACATTATTTACAGCAAAAGTGTTAGATACTCTAGCTCCTATTCAGCTGCCCGTTAAATTTACGATATCTTGTTTTTGGAACACAATCAAATACATTAAAAAAATAACCCCAAAAGGATTGTTGTCATTGGTTTGAAGAGTTGCCAGGTTGAATTTATTTTACAAAAATTCCAGGACACTCAAAAATGAAAAATTCAGAAGATGAGAAATATAATGTAAAACCATAATTTCTTTACGGGCATATGGTAATAATTAATTAAAATTATTAAACTTAATATGCTTACGTTTGTTATTTTTAAGTTTGATATACTGTTAAATTATTATTATGACACGCGTTTGTGCAAAATGTTTGCTAATTCGATATATATTTCTATTTTCTTGAAATTGCATAATATGAGCTGTATCAAAGTTGAGAGTATTTTACACAAACATGACGTAATAAGTTTCTCTACACAACCCACATAATGCAATATAAATAGCTCTTTAAATTACTGCTTCTCTGGTGAACTAAACAACATAGGATCGTAATTGAAGGAGCTACATGTCAAAGGTTGACTTGCCTTCAGCGTTATTTTTACTGGCTGAAGAAGCATCGACGTAAGTTCCTATCGCCTCTCCGTGGTTTGGCTCATGCCTGACGTCTCGTCCACAGCAGGTCAGTAGAGACGGAACCAGATAGTGGCTCGCTCTATCAGGACAAAAGAAAGCCATCATGGCCTGCTGTAAGGAACCATCACTGCATCTGCCTGGAGTGAACTCGGAAAACCACAGCGAAATAATAATTCAGCACGTCCGGACTGGAATTAAACCCAGGTCCTGCGAGGTACGGAGCCTTATTAGTTACCACAGCTCTGTCCTGCTTGGCGTTACTTCCTTACCTGCCTGTGACTTCTTACTCCATTTCAGTTCTGCTTACCATTTACTGCTAAACCGAAGTCGCTGCTCTCAACAGACCGAGAGATACCTTAAATAACTTGTTTTTGAAGTCTATTAGAAAATACTCATATTAACTAACGGTAAACGATAATTCATGCGTGAAAATGTTTTGATTTTATTACAGAACAACAAAGACTTCAAAAAATCGCATATTTGAGTTATTTCTGAGATTTTCTCGTAGCTAATTAGTTACGCCGAGGATGACTCTAGGCCAATAGCGAACCTTGCATGGAAACAAGCACCGAATCACTTGCTGCCATGTCAAGAATATAAATGGATTATTACCAAGGGGGCAGCCAATGAGCAAACACATACAGATTTACAGTACAAATAAGTGTGGAGTCTACCCTACATATAATTTAATTCGCAAGATTTCCTGTCCCTTACCATAATTTTTATGTATTATGAATATTATTACCTGCTAACAATGTGTATAGTGTGGGAGATAATGATGTATATATATCGGTTTTATTTGAGATAAAAATAAATTAGATTTCTACGTGCGGATGATGACAGACACATAGAAGTTACGATATTCTTGCAATTTTAAATTTTATTCTACGTTCATAAGTCTCATGTCTAAAAATGGATAGGGATTAACCCAAAAAAATTTATAATACTAAATCTGCGAACGTCTTCCTTCCCATTTTTTCCCAGTCTATATTTTTCTCTTTGGAATTCATAACGCCAGTCGACAATATCGTTTCTGCATTATTGATCCAGGTTTCCTGTCATGTCTGTAAATACGTTTCTGCAATATGCCGTACGTGTCTCACACGTTGCGACTTAAGAAAAATCTCTGTTTACTATCAACTTACTTTTAAAACAACTGTCTAGGTATCAGGAAAAGTAAATGACGGCAATCAGTTAGTTTTGACAATTAGTTTAAAAATCGACTAGAAAGTTCTCTAAATACGATTCAGTAAAATGCTTGAACTACACTGGAGAGCCAAAAAAACTGGTATAGGCGTGCGTACGCAAATAATAGACGTATGGAACCAATAAGAGTAACATGATGCGGTCGGCAGCGACTATATAAAACAAAAAGCATCTGGAAAAGTTGCTAGATCGGTTACTGCTGCTACAATGACAGGTTATTAAGGTTTAAGTAAGGTTGAACGTGGTGTTATAGTCGGCGCACGAGAGATGGGACATATCATGTCCGAGGTAGCGATAAAATTAGGGTTTTCGCGTACGACCATTTCACGAGTATACCGTGAATATCGGGAATCCGGTAAAACATCAAATCTTCGACATCGCTCCGGCCGGTGAAAGATCATGAACGAATTGGACGAACGACGATTGACGAGAATCATTAAACGTGACAGACGTGCAACCCTTTCTCAAATTGGCGCACATTTCAATGCTGGGGCATCAACAAGTGCCAGCGTGCGAACTATTCAACGGACCATCATTGATATGGACTTTCGGAGCCGAAGGTCCACTCGTGTACCGTTGTTGACTGCACGACAAAAAGCTGTACGCTTCGCCTGGGCCCGCCAATACCGCCATTGAACTGTTGATGACTGGAAACATGTTGCCTGGTCTGAAGAGTCTCATTTACAATTGTATCGGGCGGAGGGAAGTGTACGGGCATGGAGACATCCTCATGAATCCATCGACCCTACATGTCAATAGGGGATTGTTCAAGCTTCAAGCTGTCATGGCATGGGGCGTGTGCAGTTGGCGTGAAATGAGACTCCTGATATGTCTAGATACGACTATGACAGGTGACAGATACGTAAGCATCCTGTCCAATCACCTGCACCCATTCATGTCCATTGTGCATTCCTATGGACGTTGTCAATTCCAGCAGGACAATGCGACACCCCTCATATCGAGAGTTGCTAACGAGTGACACTAGGAACACTCTTTTGACTTCAGACACTTCCATTGGCCACCTAAACCACCAGACATGAACACTTTTGAACATATCTGGGATACCTTGCAACGTGCTGTTCAGAAGAAATCTCCACCGCCTCACACTCCTATGGATTTGTGGACTGCCCTGCATGATTCATGTTGTGAATTGCCTCCAGCATACCTTCAGACATTAGTCGCGTCCATGCCACGTCGTCTTGTGGCACTTCTGCGTGCTCGCGGGGGCCCTACACGATATTAGGCAGGTGTACCAGTTTGTTTGGCTCTTCAGTGTATATATTGAATGCGTGAAAAAAATAATTACAAACACTGTTCGTAGAGAAACTTATGCGTGATTTGGACATGAAATACTGGCGAAGCTGATATGAATAAACAGTACTTGTTGTATATACAATGAATGTGGACAACTTTTAGTGATTCTTCTGAGTGAAATTTTTTCTGAATTAATTTTGCAAAGAACTTACCGTTCATTTCGTTTGCCAAGGGACTAATGGATTTTAATTTTCTGTATTAATTAATTTATATTGTCCTGAAAATTATGATATTCATCGTAACATAATATGTTTCACGCTTCTTATAGCACTCGAGTAGAGATCACAGGTTAATGACCCGCTGCTTCTGTAAAAACGATTTGTCCTATTTGACTTAGCTATTCATGAGAATAAGGTATGGCAATGTCGAATAAATCGTAGGCTTGGTTGCACCAGTCTAGCAAACATAATTTTACAGCCCATTTCCTTGCATAAAATTGTAAGCTGACATGATAAATTTTCTTATCATAGTATATCATAAGTGCGATATAACTATTATCTAATGGTCTGGCCAATAAACTGTTTCATACACGACTAAACTNTCATAGTATATCATAAGTGCGATATAACTATTATCTAATGGTCTGGCCAATAAACTGTTTCATACACGACTAAACTTACTTAAAATTACTTTAAAACCACGCGATTACTGGTTCGAATGCCATAATAGTCGTAGATGTGTGTGTAATTTCTACATCTAAGAATTTGTACGTGCAAAGGCGGTAATATAAACTAATTAACCAACGGGTATAAGTAATCAACGTTAGACTAATTCAAATTAATAATATAATTAATAATACTAAGGATTTATATCCATATAAAAGTAATTTTACAATGTTTTTCTCAAGAAGAGAAAACAACAAGAAGAGCAGTATTAAAAACAATGACGTCAAAAAAGTTTTTCGGTTTTGGTTAAGGTGGGGGAAGGTAATTTCGTAAATGATAGGTAAGTAGGTAGGGCGTAACGTCTCGTCAACAGCGAGGTCATTAGAGATGGAGCCAGTTGCTCAGAGAAGCAGGGAGAGGTATGAGCCTTTGGTAACAAACCTCCTCGGCGTTTTTCGGGAGTGATGTCGGGGAAACTAATAATTTCGTAAATGGCAGAGAATGGCATTTAGGCGGTGGGCGGTGGAAGTGGGAAAATTGAATCTGTGTGTAATACATTGCTATCTATCCAGCTAACCACAATCGCAAAACTAACAGTATTGATAAACGGAGTTAGGAGTTATCGCACATGACCCGTCCGTTGCTTACCACATCGCCTGTAACTATATTGTAGCCCGCGCCGCGAACGTAGGCAACACTGCAATGCTACGATGCGATGCCGTGTTTGTACACCGTCAGGCTATGCCACTTTGTGTGATATACTTCTTATCTTTCTAATCATTTGATTGTGTATTTGTTTGGGGACATTTATTAAACTACTTTATGACAAAGCTTGCATTTTCTCAATTCATCGTTAATTTAATTTAAAGGTAAAATTACAGGACGGTATAGAATCAAAGAAGGAAAACAATTAAGCAAATGTAATTGTTTAAAAGGAAATGTAATTATTGGTTTGTTGATGTGACAGTTGTATATTGGGAGTAATATTAGTGACTGCAACCTCTATGTGTAATGTTTTCAATTTCCTGTGAAATTAACATACATTTGTAAAGATTTTATTTGTTAAAATTAACACAGAATTGGGATTTTGATAATTTAATTCTTGTCTTACTAACATCTGTGTAATAAGAAGTGTCTATCAAGAAATACTTTCTATACTATCGATTCGTCCCAATATATATCGAGAGCTCCATTGCACTCGTGAGGAAAGCACCCGTTTCCATTCTTCTGAAAAAATCAATAATGGCATAATGTTACGCAAATTCTTCGTGTGTTCTGAAATCCACTTAATATGAGTTTATCATATTGCATTACCGCTTGGGTAAGTGAATTTTGTATTATAAATATTTCGAAAAATTGAAGCATTAGTATTTGTGCGCTAAATTGTATACATTTTTCTTAGCGATTCAACTCTAGTGAAGACGTGATTTTTGCAATGGCAACTTACAAATTCTATTACAGACGGGATGGTGGTGTTCCCCGTCTTGATTACCTTCTGGAATAGCCTGTAATCGCTTCCGTCAGAATGTCACCTAATAAATTATAATTTTTCTGTTTACCTTCTTTGCATGATTGGGATGGAGCTCCTCATAAAATGTTGTGTTAAGAACTGAAAACTGTCTTGCGCAACTAATATTCGGAACGTGCTTTCGATTAAACCTACTTAAATTTTTGATCTAAGAAACATTTATAATTAATGTCTGATCTTTAGTTTTTGTCCAGGGATATTCCAAATACTAGTGGCCAATTTACGTAAGCAAACCTAACAATTACTGTTGAAAATATTTTTTTTTNTCCAGGGATATTCCAAATACTAGTGGCCAATTTACGTAAGCAAACCTAACAATTACTGTTGAAAATATTTTTTTTTATGTTACGTAAATGTTGTATACCTTATTTTAATGTGTTTCATTATGTAACGAAAAGGTTCCTGTAATAATCAAATGATTCTGATATTACTTGTCATAGAAAGAATCTTTAATATATCGAANTGTAACGAAAAGGTTCCTGTAATAATCAAATGATTCTGATATTACTTGTCATAGAAAGAATCTTTAATATATCGAAGTAACCGCTCCAGTTTCGAAAGGTGGTGAACCGAGTAAATGTTTTTGTTGAGACTACAGCACTTAAAAAATTATCTTGTGGAAAGCAAATGTTCTGAAAATTTATAAAGGGATTGGGAAAGAGGCGTTTCAGCTCGGCCTCGTATGACTGATCTTGCCTCTTGTTGCTAACCTCTTGACACCTAAACTTTTCGATTCACGTGCGCCCTGTTTCCTATGTGACCAATTGCAGCCATACATGAAGGTTTTCCCAGTGTGTGGCTATTTCCTGTGGTTGCACGGAGAAAGGGCGGCCGGTGGAGGGCGCCCACCGCTCACGTACTCACGGCGGCTTCTCATATTCACGGCCACAGTCTGAACTCCACCTGTTGCGTAGTCGGGAAGTCAGTTTCTGCGCCATGTTTTGTTTGGGTGTTTGCGAAAGTTTAGTAATTTCATACACCAGAACCGCTTCGTACATTTCAGTTCAAGTTATACTTC
>NQII01001317.1:394905-494900 GCA_002778355.1 Clitarchus hookeri
TATGATGCGCCACAGTTGTACTGACCGCATCGAGTCCATGCCGAAGCTTATAAGCAAGTCATCGGAAAATAAATGGATAAAACAAAAGTAGATAATTTTTTTTGATATCACCAACCCGATTGAATCTCGAGTGTAGAGAGGTGTAATGGCCATGGAGTTGGGGGGGGGGGCTATAAATTCTAGACAACTTTCAAATAAAGCAAATAAAACTTAACCTCGCAGCTGCAAAGAGAGGTGAATCATATAGCAGTTTTCCCAGCCTGTCTCTTGTGACACACTAACATTTGTGGACACCTTGGAGTTGCTTCACCTTTCAAATAAAAATAACAAAACGAAAGATCCCTACACAAACTCATGATTCCAAGAAATTGATACATGAAATGCATAAATTATAATCCCTCACTGTAAGCCAGTGAAGACTTTATGTCTTGATTTTTTTTAAAATTAATTATCATTTACACAACTCAGTTCACTAGCTGGTTATTGGTTTTGGATTTAAAATGTAATTGAATCGTTGTTGGATATGCAATACGACATAATTACCGAAATTTTAAGCAAATCACTTTCAGCAATGGGATCGCCCCCCGAGAAATTAGCGGGTAAAAAATTACCAATTTCCAGTAAACTTTTTTAAAGTGTTTAAAGTAGTTTTGCTGTTTGCCTCAGTTTATGACCTTTGATCTTTTGTTTGGTAGTAAGAGGAAGTAACGAATCGTTCCTCCCTTGCCAATATATATTGTCTCCATAACAACACAAAAAATACCACCTAACTCACAACTCTTGATAACTTTTTTCGTACCCGACTGAGAATCTCACAACTGGTTTAGTTTAGAGAACTATCATCAGAATAAACAAAATGTTAAAATGACAATGGCTCATTTAAATTTAAAATGTGATTGACTGGCGGTGTGCAATGTCTGTTTAAAATGACAATGAGTAGCTGTTTGGGTCAATTTAAAATCTTATGGAAACCTTGGGGATACACTCAATTCTACAACTTTCATAAAAACAAACAAAATGAAACATCCCTGCATAAACTCTCGTGATTCCAAGGCATTGATATATGAAATGTATTAATTATAATCACTCACTGCTAGCTGGTTATTGGTTTTGGATTTAAAATCTAAATTAATCCTTCTTTTTTAAGTTATTCAATAGGAAAATTTTAGCAACAAGTCGTTTTTCATGTAGATACGCACAAAGAAACTTTTGGTAAAGTAACCAATTGTTCCGTTTTCAGTTTGGATACACCACAGGAAACAATTAGGTATTTTTATAAATGTTTTTAAAAGATAAATGAAAACGTGAATCGGAACAAATGAGGCTTGGTGACAATTTCCACCTGTCGTCTTGGATATGCAAACCCACCGCTTTTCAATTCAAGTCGTTTTTCATGTGGATACGCACAAAGAAACTTTTGGTAAAAAGCAGGTAATTACAGGCAGGCTGGATACGCAGGAAGAAATTTTGCATTTGTTTTGGCCTTCTCAGGACTTAGTTTGGATACGAAATCGACGACTTTTTGGGTGGATTTAATGTATCATTGGATACATAATATAATGTTTTTTTGGTGATTTGGATACGCAATACGAAATAATCACCCTTATATCATGTAAAATAATATAGTCTACCACATAACAATTTCTACGGCAAATTTTAAATAAATCGGTTTATTTTTTACCAATTAATGGCATAAAAACTGTATTATTTAATGTGGGGCTATCTAACAAAATGGGGGAGATATAAGGCTTTGCATAGACAATTTGGATTGATACAACTGATACCGTCAGCATACAAAGTAAAGATGAAATTTGTTTTGCATTTTCGTAGATTAAAAATTTGGTGCTAAAAAATTTATATGGCCACCATTTAGAAAATATGTGTGTCTAGCCATCTCAAAATTTATCAGTTCACATAGTCTGCCAAAGTGCTAACGGTTTGCCAATTTTTTTATAAATCGGTATTTTTTTTGGAGATCACATAACTTCAATTTGTCAAGTGATACTATTTTACAAAATGGCGGACAAAAGAGACTTTGTGTATTCACATTTGATTGTTGTATTTTATACAGCCATCATACAAAGTTTTATTGGAATTAATTTAATGACATGGTTTCGACGTTATAAAATACAAAACCAAAATCTCTATATGGCCACAATTTTTAAAAAAAGTGTGACATAACTAAAACATATCAGTAAACATTTCCTAGTGCAGTACTAATGGTTGGCAATATTTGGTACGAATCGGTCAATTGTTTCCCGAGATATGACATAAAAACTTTATTTAATAATGTGGTGCTATCTTACAAATTGGAGGACAAAAGAGGCTCCATGTAGACCACCATTGCGCATCACTGGTACGATTGTTATATATACTCCCTGCATACAAAGTTAAGTTGTAATTGATTAAACATTTTCGAAGATATAGCCTACTATGCTAAACTACCTTGATACCCACCATTTGAAAAATAAGTGTCTGACATACTTGACACATATTTGTACATATTAACTGCGGCAAATTGTTTGCCAAATTTTGTAGGAATATGTATTAATATAAAAAATCTTATTCTTTTAGGAAACTTAAAACTATTGTTGTTGAAAGATTTAAAAAAATTTTTAAAAAGAAAATGTGGAAAAAGTTTGCTTAAAATAGTGATAATAAATGAGGTAAAATTTTATATGAACCATAGAAGAATAAAATAAGGCTAAACATAAATATATTAATTTTAAACCACTTGAAGTTAATACAAATCATGAAAAAATATAAAAAATCTAAAGGAAATTAATAACTCTACTGAACCAAACCATAAAATTGGTGATATAATTAGAATTAGTTACAAGCAAAGATTATTTGAAAAATGTTATACTACTAATTAATTAACGTAATTTTTCCTATTTGTAGTTTTAAATTATAATGTATTATTTATATTTTATAATATATGAAGAATAAAGAAATACATGTAAATGTGTTATGAATTACGAAATTTAAAAATTAATTTTCCTGATCAATATTTGTTTGAAATCATTTTAAACAAAAAAAGTGATATTTTTTTTTAAATGGCTTGGATTTGATGTTATAAAATACTTGCTTTAAGTGTTGAACTGCTGGTTACCCCACAAAATTTTTAAAATTTCTATTTTTTTAAAGGGGGCACCTGTTACACCCCACTTGAAATTAATTACATTTAAATTTATTCTACTAGCATTTTGTATCTGGGTGTATGCATAACAATTTGCTCTGCTTCAAATTAAAAAATATATATTAAGGTATTTTTGTTTTACATGTCCACTAACAGATTCTATTAAATTTTTATAAAATAAATTTCGATTTTCATTAAATATTATTTTACTATTAAAATCTATACATTTTTATCATAATACAATTAATTAATTATATGTAATAAATGTTTTTATCTTATGTTATTTTTCCAAAATAATTTTCACGAGACCTGATATTTTAAGTTAATTTCATTATTTCAAAAAAATTTATATAATTTGGATTACATTCAAATGTTGAAATTTTTTCATAATTTGGACGTCTATCTTGTATTCAAACTATTTGCTTATTCACATTATTTCTTTGATATCTAATAACATAATAATCATAAACAAAATAATGTTCAAAAAATTTTAAAATTATAAAAGTTAGTATTAAATTATGATTAATTATTTGTGAAACAATATTGTTTTCCATTTTATTAAGTTCATCAATAATTTCTTTTGCATAATTTAACATAATTTTACATCTATTTTGCACATTTTCAACAATAATATATAATTCTGAAATTTTTTGGTTATTGTATTTAATATGGGAAAATGCATAAACTTTAGTCCGTTCTAAATGTTAAATTTTTTCTTTGAAATTATATTCACCAGTTTTAATTTTTGAAGTTAAAATTTCATAAGAAACAAAATTTTTTAAATTCTTTAGCAGCTGCTAATTTTAATATTTTTATTAGAGAATAAAGATCTGGTTCATTAATTTTTAAATAGTTGTCAAATCAATATTTTGGATGTAGTGTTTTGCTACATCTGGAAAATCATTAAAATTAACTATATCATATCTTTCAACATGTTTTTAAAGTGCCGCTTAATTTTTATATAGTAAAATATCACAAGTAACTTTACCTTTAAACCAAGGAATATTTTTATCTAAATAAAGAATTTTCTTATAATTGCACACTAGAGAATAGTTATTCATATCCAAAATCCTCTGCAATTTTATAAATAACATTTTATGATAAAATTTAAAAACAAAATATTTATTTAAATTATAACATACAATATTTAACAATAAATAATTTTCTATCAAAAAAGTAAAATTTATTTTGTTTTTGAAATTAATTTTTATTAAACATCGGGAGCATAACGCTAATACAAAAGTATGTGTAATGAAACTAAAAAAATTAAACACATATCTAAATCTTTAAATATTAAAAATGTACACTAGTTTAAGAAATGTGATTAATTAGAATTAAAAAAATTATAATAAAGTAAGTGAAATAAAAGGAGCAATACAAACTAAAATAAAAGAGAATGAAAATAATCTTAGTGATTTGAAAATTAAAGAACTGTATACAATGGTTAATTCTTTAAATAATAAAAATACACACAATCCAGAGAAGAAAGATCTAATTAATGCTATAAAGGAAAAAATAGTCAACAAAATTATAAATATTTCCATTTAGCTTATGCTGGAATTAATGAAGAACACAAACCAAATAATGAATATATTTTAAAATATATTTCCATTCTCTAATAAAATATATCAAATCCTGAAATTGAAAAAATAACAAAACTTATGTAGTAAACCAAGTCTATAAGAATAGAAAACTCACATATATGTAGAAAATAAGAATAATTTATTAAAATTTTATAATTTTTTAAATTCATTAATACCTAAAGTGTCAAGAATAATAAATAGTGCAATTACATGACACAAGGACTAATAGTTAATATTAAAATAATAGCTTATTTTCAGGTGCTATATGATAATCAATTACAAGAGTTTGCATTTCATTCTATTAACTAAACATCATAAAATAAAAAAAAATATAATATTTGACAAAAATGCACAAATTTACTAACTATTAAAATGTCTGAGTTTCGAAAAAGAGAATCTGGTTGAAAATTATCTAAATTTGTAGTTTTCTTACTAACTATTAATAAATTATTCCATCAAATGCTTCATCATATATAGCATGCAAAACTGTGAAAAATGATAAAAAAAAAATNAATATAATATTTGACAAAAATGCACAAATTTACTAACTATTAAAATGTCTGAGTTTCGAAAAAGAGAATCTGGTTGGAAATTATCTAAATTTGTAGTTTTCTTACTAACTATTAATAAATTATTCCATCAAATGCTTCATCATATATAGCATGCAAAACTGTGAAAAATGATAAAAAAAAAATTCCCTATTCTTTCAAATCATTGTTATATCCAACGACGAATCATGTTTATGGAGTTTCCAGTATATGATACAAGTTTCTTTATAATCATCATTGTAATATTTTATATAATAAGACAAACATTCTGGTTTGTGTTTTAAATATTACAATTTATACAATTCCTGGATGTGTTTCTCATGTTTTCATACTTTTAATAAATATTCAAAATTCGCATTAAAAACTCAAAAATATTTAAGCATATAATAATGATTGTTGTATTAAAGATATATCAAAATTCATTTAATTACAAAATAGTAAACATAATGGTAAAACTTTTAATGAACGAATATTAATTTTTGAACATAAATTTTCATTAAATTTTGGCATTTCTATTCAAACTTAACTTTTTGACAATATTCATCATGTTCACTTAATTTTGCTTTAGAGTAGTAAACAAAATATCTATGGAAAATTAATTAATAATATTCTAGGGTGTACAAGCATACACGCTGAAATCAAATATTAACAAAATGTATGTACTAATAAAAATATAAATACCATTATTATTATCGATGATAATTAAACACAATATTTAATTACAGTATTTATACTAAATATTTAAAAGGTAAAACAATAAACAATAATTCAAATTATATTACAAGATTCGTTCTATATTTACAAAAAATGTTTACAATTTTAATAAATACCATATACCTTCAGAAGAATTAGTTGTGATATTGGGTAAAAATATTTATATGATTGATTATAAAAGTTCGAGAATTATTTAATGATTTCCAGTGAAATTATTTTCTAAAGGAATAAAACATAAATTAATGCTATTTTAATTTTTTTAGTAGTAAAATTTTAAATTTTTTGATAAATTATATTATGTACATTTAGATGTAAATAATTTTCGAAGAAAACAACCAGGGATTATGAATGATACATTTCCAAAATTAACAAACGAAACAGAATATATTTTAAGACTTACAGGTGGTTTATTATATTATATTGAAATGATATATTTTATGAATATAATGAATTTACTAATCGATTAATAAGATCTCGTTAAAAAAGGTTATATTTACTGGTTATAAAATAAAATATATATAATAAAATAATTATTAAAATAAAAATTATTTTTTATGTATTTTAAAATTCTAGCAGACAAAATGTTTTTTGAACAATGGCGAAAGTAGTGTTTGGTTGCATCTTTAATAATGCTTTTAAGATGCCTTTAATATAAAACAATTTCTTACAATGTTTGTTATTAATTTAATCATAATTATTTTTATAATTTTATAAACAATTCAATTACACTAATTTCAGGCTATTCAAAAAATTGCATCCAAATTTTAATATCTATTTTTTACTATAATGCAAGGATACAATTTTCTAACTAATACATCTCCAAATTTCCTAAATTTTTAAAAATATTTTAAATCCATAAAATTTTTATGAATTTAATGCAAACTAAAAAGATAAATAATGAAAGATATTTTGGTTAAAAAGAAGTTAAAAATCAACCCTAACTAATTGCTATGGTTGAAAACAAATAAAAATAAAATATTTATCACAGAAATGGATAAAAAATTTTAAGATTAAGAAATTTAATAACTTCATCAAAAATTGAAAAAAAATTAACATATTTAAATAAAAAATACAGTTAATGGTTCAACTTTTTTAAACTAAATCGATTGTTTTTAAATTTATTAATAAAATTGTTTGGTAATAAATGGAGCCGATTCTGGATATGAAAAACAATTCTCTTGTATACAACAATAAGATAACTTTACATTTTTAGATGAATAAAAATAATTATTTGTTTAAGACCAGAGATTTTTTGTGATATTTTAGAATATAAAAAATTAAACAAGCTATTAGAAAAATTGTTAATAGTAATAATAATATTTTTTTACAAAATTAAATCGCCTCTCCTAGAGGGGTCTTACTTGTAATCAAATAAGTCTATATTTTTTAACATATATGATTATATAATTTAAATATAGTTTGAAAATATTAATAAATAAATGGTTTTTAAATTTTGTAATACAAATTAATTGCAACAATTAGTCCAACTTCGGGATACGAAAAACCATTCTTTGGTCTACAAGAATAAAAAGTTTTATTTGTTTTCAATATACTTAAACATAGTGTGTTTTATAGAAATCTGATAGCAGAAATTTTAGGATTTAAAAGACAACGAGATTCTACTTTTCAACGTATAAAACCAAAATATATAAAACAATTAGAAATTATCAATAGTGTGATTTTACATCTACGAGAAAATATAAAAAATGTAACAAAATTTATTTGTGAATTAGAATTATATCAACTAACTAATAACTCAAAATTATCTTTTAAAGAAAAATTTTAAGTATCTTTTTATAAAGAAGATTTACCAATAATTAGAAAAAACTGGTGTCTTCAAATTACGACAAGAAAAAAAAAACAATCAGCTGTAGAATGTAAAAGAGATTAAAAATAAAAGAACAATAATAACAAGGAAAATCAAAATGTACAAAATTAAATAAATAATTAAATCCAAAAATTTAATAAAGAAAAAATTTTTTTGTAGGTTGCTAATTTTTATAAAGTTAATGGAACAATAGAAAAAAATTTCAAATTATTTTGAACATATAATGCTGGAAAACATCCAGATAATAAATGTGTTTATGTTTATATGAAATCACATGTTAATTATAATATAATAAAATGAATTTTTAAATAGGTTTTCTAGGGCTTCAGAGTAGAAATGTATAAATAAATATAAAATATGAATATAATTAATATTAAAAACAATTAAATGGTTTTGTACAAAATGAAAGTTATTTACCATCACAAAAACATAATTTTATTGATTGAGTTAAAAAAAAATTGTTTGATAATTTTATATTAACTATTAAAATAACATTAAATTACAACTAAAATTAAGATAAAAGTAATAAATAAAACTAGTTAATAATTTAATATTAAAAAAATTTCAAGAATTAATTACTAAAATTAATGATAAAACATATAATTCATGTATTGATAAAATTGTTATTAAAAGAACAACTATTGAAGAACAAAAAATCAAATGTTTTAAATAGACAAGAAAGGACATATATAGAAAAATTCATGAAAAATGATTAAACAAATAAATCTTACTGTTAACTTCGAATGAAATTAATTAAAAAAGAATATATAAAATTTGATGCTATTCCCCACCTGTAGGGTACTAGGGTCCTCAGTTAATGTTCGATGGCACAGATTATAAGGTGCCTTGAATGTTGAGGGTATATCAAACAATCACTTCATCATGTTTTGGGTTTTAAACCGGTTTATTTGACGGGGAATTTATTCATACATTCCCGGAACTTTTCCGGGAGTTTATACATACCTTCCCGGCACTTTGTGCCGAGAATTTACTCATCCTTTAATGCCCTGCGAGTTCTTGGCCTGAAGGACTGATTACAGTGTTCTGACTACGTTTCCGTTGCTCTGGGGGTATTAGGTGACAGGACACATCCCTGAGTGACGACGTTGTTACTTATATTTACTTGTTGCGGGGTAGGGGATCCGGCAGTAGATGAAATCTGGTGAGTTGGATGGCCCCAGTTAGAGGCCCTCTGACTGGCTGTGGTTGGCTTGTTGCACTCAGCTGGCTTCCTCTTGACATGGTGCTCCTTGTTGAAGCTGATCTCTCGCTCCTGTTCGCGATGTAGTGTTGTACTGACTCATTACCTCCCTACCACATTCCGGCGAGGTGAACCTTGGTGGGCCCCCCCGTCCCGGCTCTCGGCGTGGGGTTGCACTGGACTACTCCCACTCGCTCGACATGGCGCTTCACATTGAGATTCGCCATTCTACTCCGTCTTCTCGGTGCCTAATTGTAACTGACTGACTGATGACTGGTGACTTACTGACTTGACTGACTGACTCGCGCCCCGGCATGGTGAAACTACTCGTCCGACATAACTCTGGTAATGGTTTAAGTGAATCTGCCCTGCGCCCCGAACCCCGCACTTCGCATCCCAATATGGTTAACCCCTTAATGTTGTGATTCTCGCCCGGCTGACTTCCACGATCTGGCTCCCAATCCTGACAACCTGCGCATCCCGGTGTGGCGGTACCGAACGCCGCGCCACCTACCGCTCGTCCGCTTTCTGGCGACGGGGTTTCACTGACTGACTGATGTGACTGAATCACTTGGCCGGGTTCTGATCTCCCCGGCCTCGATTTCTCTCGATGCGTGCTGCTAACTGACTGATTGGCTTCACTGATGTAACTTATTCTCCCGGTGCCGAGTATCGCAGCCTCCGACTGCCCCGATATGACTAACACCTCCCTTGTCTCGTAAAATGG
This sequence comes from Clitarchus hookeri, assembly GCA_002778355.1. Lineage (NCBI taxonomy): Eukaryota > Metazoa > Arthropoda > Insecta > Phasmatodea > Phasmatidae > Clitarchus > Clitarchus hookeri. The sequence continues at coordinate 404,646 of NQII01001317.1, forward strand.
CTTATATCCTCTCTTGACTCCCTCCTTAAGCTCCTACACATGTCTGCCTTGTTGGTGGAGGGTGGTGGGAGGAGGGCGCAGTGCAAAGCATACTTCATACACGCACCACGGTTCTTGATTGTGGGGGGGAAAGGGGTGGTGTGCGCCAGTTGCCCCTGCCATACGCTGTCAGATTATTCTCGGTGCGTGTTCCTTCAGCACGTGTTTTTGACGTCGGGCAGAAATCGCCCTACTATCTCGTCATTTCTCGGGGTGTAAAAATTTCACGGGGTTTACTAGGGGGTGGGGAAGGAATTCCCACACTGCAGCGACACATGTACCTGAGTATCTGTCCTCTGGGTTGACCTGTCCTGACTGTCCATGTGTCCTGCGATGCGTGTCACCTTGTTGGCGCTCGCGAGGAGTATAAAATGAAGGGGGAGGGGGATTGTGACAGCGACATTCTCTACTTACTATATGTGCCACGCACCAAATTTATAGATGTTAATCATCTTCAGGTTTATATTTTTCCATGCATTATATATAATCTATTTTTTCTCCTTTATCGACATTAAATAAAAATTATTCTCAATCATCAGGTGGTTTATCTACAAATTCTCTAACATTATTATCAACTGGATTAAAAGTGTTAAACGAAATTATAGAGCTACTTGGTTTATATTTATATTTTTGATTTACACAAATTAATTTTTATAGAAAAAGCAAAACGTAATAAAATAAATTTATAATGCTATAAAAATTTAGAACCCACCACCAGGGTTGGAAATGTTTAAATCATAATAATTAAATTTAAAATAAATTTTTAAATTAATTTTATTGGATTCAATTGGGACAATATTTGCTTTACTTTGCTTTTTCTTCTGATATGTATCACATATATTCATTCATACGCATTTTATAAAAATAATAATGCTTTACTCTTGTTACGTGGGGGAAAAAATTAATATACTTTGTTGTTTGATAGTAATTACATGAAACAGCAACATGTTCATATTACTAAGCATTGTTTCATGACTGATATGACACAGCGTGGACAACTCTGAAGCAGCAGTAAATAATACATAAAACGCAGGCACAGTTACGAACTTCCACTGTGAGTTTAGGCAGCCGAGTCGTCATACACATGAGCCTGGATACACAAACTACAGTCAGGTACACCCTGCGTGTCACTGAACTCAGGAATTTTCCTATCTCTACGAGGATATTTCGTGACACAGAGGCTAGTGCGCTCGCCTCATCTTAAGGAGAACAAGGTTATATTTCCGGAGGGAATGATCGTAGATTTTCGCACATGAGAATTGTGCCAGACGATGCCACTGTTCATCTGGTTTTCTCGGGGATCTCTCGTTTCCCCCTCCCATGCATTTCAGCTCTGCTTCATACTCACATACACTCGTGTCACTACACATGACGTTGACCAGGCAAAATACACACAATCACGCAGTCATTTTGCTAGCTGTACACCTCCATTAAGTTACGCCTATGCGTTATATGGTGCAGCTAATATTTTACTGGTGTCAGTGTGACTGTCAAAGATTTTTGGCGAAGCACCTACGCGGTGTGATTTAGGCTGTGTCGCTGTTGGTAGCATCTGTGTTTCTTTATTGAAACCAGCTCTCTTGAATTAGCCTATGTACATATGAGGTGCAGCATTGCTAGATCACCGTTATCGGCAAGTGCTGGCATTGGACAGGGGAAGCTGGTCGGTCATGAGTTGGGGAGAGGCGGGGAATAGAAGACGTCGTCAAACTTGTTCGTTCCAGTCCATGGAATTTGGAATCGACGCTAGGAGTGTGTCCCTAGCGTCAATATCGGTAGCGGCCTTCTAACTTGGCTGGGTTTTCCACATCAGGAGGGTGAAAAAAAAAAGGTAAAATTTCATGCTTCCAATTTTTTTCTTTGGTAAGCACGATTTAACTTTGCAGTTACATTAAAACAATAAAAACGATGTGCTTGGCTGCAAAATATTTGGTAAAGTTAACTTCTTTAAAATATTTTACAGTTGCTGCTAAATATTTTTATTTATTTTCATATGTGACTACTATAATGTTTTATTATAACATGTATTACTTATCCTAAGAACAAGCGTTTGATTAAAAAGTATAGTTGGTATTTACACCAAAAAATATATAAAAATGTAAACAATAGTTTTGACCACTAACTATTTAAACATATGTATCTGTTAATGGTAGCTATTTTGATTATATAGCCATACGATATGTCAACTCGATAATATATATTTATTACTGAATTAACATTTTTTTTAATTTCCACCCAAATTGTACATAGTGATAGCGGAACCATGAACAAATCTTTCATTCTATTACTTCATTTTCAGTTTTCTCTCTTGAAGTCTATTTATAATACTATGTCATATTAAGTAAATTATTCACTGTCTCAACTTTTTGTAGGCAAAAACATGTACTAAGATTTTTTTGATATATGTATATGTGATAAATCCAAGCTCTTCATAAAAGTAGCAACCACCTGTACAAGTATTTTATAATCATGGCATGGATAAGCTTCTAACAACACTTTTATAGGCATACCTGGAAAAAATTGATATACCAATAGGGCTAGGCTCTTATGACTAGGAATCTACGAGGGCAGCTCGTGTGATAGTCAGTCTTATATTTCGTGCTCTTCAATCCTTCGTAATCGTTCCATAAATCTTTCCCAAACTCTTTGTCATTCTTTCCTAATATTTCCATCAACCTTACAATCTTCACAACAGTCTTCAAATCTTTCCATCAATTGTTTCATCAGCAATCTTTCCCAATAATTCTAAAAAAATTTCCAATCTTTCCATCAAACTTTAAATTTTTCGATTAATCTTTAAATTTTTCAATCAATCTCCCAATGTTTCCATTAATATTCTACTCTTTCCAACAATTTTTCAATCATCCGATCAATCTTACAATCTTCCCATCAATATTCCAATCTTTTTGTAAATCCTTACCAATCCTCAGTAACCAACCTCTCAATCTTAGAATCTTTCCATGAATCTGTCTCAATCTTTCCATCATTATTTCNTCAATTGTTTCATCAGCAATCTTTCCCAATAATTCTAAAAAAATTTCCAATCTTTCCATCAAACTTTAAATTTTTCGATTAATCTTTAAATTTTTCAATCAATCTCCCAATGTTTCCATTAATATTCTACTCTTTCCAACAATTTTTCAATCTTCCGATCAATCTTACAATCTTCCCATCAATATTCCAATCTTTTTGTAAATCCTTACCAATCCTCAGTAACCAACCTCTCAATCTTAGAATCTTTCCATGAATCTGTCTCAATCTTTCCATCATTATTACACAGTATTTCATTAATAATTCCCAATAATTCCAACAATCCTCATCAATCCTCGGCAATATTATGGTCAATCTTGCAATCTGGCCATTAATCCTCACCAATACTCAGCAATCTTCCTTTCAATCTTCCAATATTTCCATCAATCTTTCCAAATATTTCCATAATACCTCACCAATCTTTAGAAAACTTTTCATTAACCCTCACGAATCCTCAGAAATCTTTCCATTAATACTCACCAATCCTCAGGAATCTTTCCATCAATCTTTCGTAATTTTTCCTTCAATTAAACAATCTTTTGTCTATTATTTTTATCTTTCCATCAATATTTGGCGATATTTCCATCAATCTCACAGCATTGTCATCAATATTTCAATCTTGTAAGTCCAATATTTCGATAAATATTTCAATATTTCCATCATTTATTTGACCAATAATCAATCCATAATCAATACATGGGTTTGTCGTCTGCCCTCATCCATACATATAGGAAAACATTTACTCACCATTTGCCTTCAAAAATTTGTACTTGACAACTGCATTAATGTTTCGTATGCATTTTTACACTTTCTTGTTCATTAATATTATGTATGCGGATCTTTAATAACCGAGTGCTAATAGCACCATTTTAAAGATATGAGAGATAAAAGCATACAGCACAAAAAATTAATAAAACACAATTATTTTATTTTTAAAATCTTATGCATCTTTTACACATTACAATATCAGAAGAAAGCAGTTCATCACATCATGTAATATAACCCCGATTCTTCACTTCATCGATGATTGAAGATATCTCAACAATGTGTGAGAGATCCCTTGGTTTTTGCAGGTCAATCAAATGTATGAGTATATAAAGAAGTTCATTAAGTTCATCGGGAAATATGTAGCCAATGTTCTCAACGTCTCCTGCCTTCTTCATGTCGCTTGTTGCAGCAACTGTGGTAGAGGGGTGTATCAAGGAATCGTGAAAACCGCCATCGTCTTCAGCCCTATCACTGTTTTAATGTTCATTTTCACCAATACTGTCATATTTTGTCACCTTCACCATTTGTTTTTTATTCTATATTATAATGGTTTTTATTTGTAGCAAGAGTATTTAAAGCTAACGACCATTTATGTTGAAGTTCATCGATTTCACACGAAAGTCTTGCTAGTGTGCATTCTACACAAACGAACTCTACTGCACATTCCGTCTTCAGAACCAACTGTCTCGTCATAATCGCCTGTGGAATCAGTACCCATCGATGCGACAAGAGGTATTGGCTGTAACACTTGCTGGCTTCCAGTAGACGAATCCTTGCAGATCTCGGTGGGTTCTTTCAATGCATCGCCTTTCATAAACTGCACTGGACCAATTTTGTAATGTTTCATCGTGCGAAAAGGACCTTGATGGTTTTCTCATGCCGACGAGCATTTTGGCCGAAGGTGAAAACTCTATTGCAGAATCGGCACTGACAACAATCAGGTAGCGATGGTGCACATCACGGCTTCATAATCGATGAGGTCAAAGGCAGACCTTCGTTTTCGCAATTAATCTTCACTGTATTGCGAAAAAAAGCATCACATTTTTTCTAAGTAAACGATAATTTTTTTACGATTTCGCACTTTGAACTTATGACCCTACACTCTACTTGGCAGTTAAAGATTGCTTTAAAATTTGTGTCATTTGCAAATTAATACTTAACACTTAGAAATTATTGTACGAACATCTCTAAAAAGACTTCAAAAACTCGCGTTGTTAAACAAATTAAAAACCTCTTATCTCGGTATGATTTCTTTATCCGATGGCTCGGGTCCCTACACTGTGTCCTATATATGGTGATTGCTTAACTATATACACAGAGGTGACAAAACTCATGGGATAGCAATATGCAAATATACAGTTGGCAGTAGTATCGCGTACAAAATATATAAATGGGCAGTGCATTGGTTGGGCTTTCATTTGTAATCAAGTGATTCATGTGAAAAGGTTCTGACGTAATTATGGCCACACGATGGGAACTAACATACTTTGAATGCGGAATGGTAGTTGGAACTAGACGCATGGGACATTCAATTTCAGAAATGGTTAGGGAATTCAACATTCCAAGATCCACAATGTCAAGTGTGTGCCGAGAATACCTAATATCAGTCATAACCTCCCACCACGGACAACGCAGTGGCCGACCGCCTGTACTTATGAACGAGATCAACGACGTGTGCGCAGAATGGTCAGTGTTAACAGACAAGCAACACTGCGTGAAATAACCGCAGAAATCAATGTGGGGCGTACGACGGACGTGTCCGTTAGGACAGTGCGGCGAACTTTGGCTGTACTGGGCTATGTCAGAAGAAGACCGACTCGAGTGCCTTTACCAACAGTACAACATCACCTACAACGCCTCTCCTGGGCTCGTGACCATATCGATTGGACCCTAGACGACTGGAAAACCGTGGCTTGGTCAGATGAATCCCGATTTCAGTTGGTAAGAGCTGATAGTAGGGTTCGAGTGTGGCGCAGACCCCACGAATTCATGGACCCAAGTTGTCAACAAAGAACTGTGCAAGCTGATGGTGGCTCCATAATTGTGTGGACTGTTTTTACATGGAATGGACTGGGTCCTCTGGTCTAACTGAACAGATCATTGGCTGGAAAGGGTTATGTTCAGCTACCTGGAGACCACTTGCAGCCATTCATGGACTTCATGTACCCAAACCACGATGGAATTTTTATGGATGACAATGCGCCATGTCAAGGGCCACAATTGTTCGCGATTGGTTTGAAGAACATTCTGTACAATTCCAGCGAATGATTTGGCCACCAAGATGGCCCCACATGAATCCGATCGAACATTTATGGGACATAATCGAGAAGTCAGTTCATGCACAAACTCCTGCACCGGCAACACTTTCGCAATTATGGACGTCTATAGAGGCAGCATGGCTCAATATTTTTGCCGGGGACTTCCAACGACTTGTTTAGTCCATGCTACGCCGAGTTGCTGCACTTCGCCGGTTAAAAGAAGGTCCGACACGATATTAGGAGGTATCCCATGACTTTTGTCGTCTCAGTATTTTTCAGGTGCATATAAGGATGTAGACAGACAGAAAATCATGCACAAAGTTAGTTTAAAATGATAAGATACTCGAGTCGGTATTCCAACTGTAGACTCTATAACTCGCTATAAGATCTCTATTCTTCATCCTAAATTTATCTTACAACCTACATTATAAGTTTCGTACACCATGTATTAAGATGATATTTATTTTAGCATTTTATACTAAAGTGTCACTTAGGAAGTTCTTGCATGTAGACTAGTATAATGACTATGAAAATTTTGGGGCAACAGGACCTGGGACTGGAGCTCTGAGCTGTTCATGCTCTGCAATTCCGGTTGGCTGGTGGCCATCTTGTTCGGCATGTTGGAAGTCGGTGACCTCTACATTTGATCTTAACCCATTGACTTTTGACATCGAAAATCTCAAGAATCCCAAAAAATATTAAGCAATTTATAAACAAATTAATCATTTGCAATAAAGTCGATCAATCAGTCGAACCCCTGACCGCAAAAAATAACTATTAGCTTTCCGTAACACACATCCCCTCGTACCGCCTCCTACACCCATACCTCTATCACACCACTCGACTTCCAACTTCCCTCATAATTTACTCGCCATTGCCCGAACCCCTCATCGTACACATATGCCACCATCCCACCTCCAGACTCCCAACCACTCATTGTTTTACTTTGTTGAGTAGTCAGACGACGTATTGCCACTTATATGTTAATGTGGAGGGGAATCGACTACTGAGTCGAACAATAGTTGGTAAATGGTGAAGAATAAACTGGATGGAGTGAGGGATGTGTTTCGGCAGGTATGGGTGAGGGGGTTGGGAGTCTGACCTTGAGGTAGTGGGGAGTCAGGTGGTGAGCTGGTGACGAGGGAGATGGTGATTGGGTCGAGCTATGGCGAGTAAATCGTGTGGGGGTGGAGGGTCTGTTGGGTAACTGGAGACAGGTAGAAGGTCACTGGGATCTAGGGAAAGGTCACCAACATTCAAAATGGCAGTTGGGGTCAGTTACTCAAACAAATATAGCCGTCTTAGCCGTCGAAAGTGACCTCTGGCTATAATGTGAACCAAGATGGAGAGCGGCTGCAAGCTCCGAATCCTATACCTGACGCCTGTGTCAAAGAATACACTATGGTACTGCTAACATCAAACATTGTCCTTATCATTGCATTCTTGCGGGAAACTATGAAAACACGTGTAGTGCACTCAGCACGAAATGGCGGAATATATACCGAGTGTGCCAAAATTTGACCAATAATATTTAGGAACGATATTGAGTGATGAAAATGAGGATTGAATATAGAGTTTGACGCTTTAAAACACATATTACAAAAGATTTTGCCGTATTTTTAACTTGAATGAAAACTAAAGATTTTATATTTGGCATAACCTATACCTACAAAACCAATACGGCCGCCGAATCCCTGAAACAGACGTCTGTGATTGAAGTGTTGTTGAGCTTAACCCTTGAACTCCTTCGGGTCAGTCCGGCAATCCTTAGCAGAGCCGAAATCGGGGCCTCAGGTCCGCCGTAAAAGAGATCATCAGAGCGAGTCTTACGATACACGCTTTCCCATTTCAAATACAGGCAGATTGTCCCCGTTTGCTCGTAACACCACTACTGATAATCAAATGTATAACAGATATGTGCACAAACGTTCTGTACGTTTCATGGTATTTCATGGTTTTTCATTCACGCCTTCATGGTGTGGCAAATTATGTGTCATGCAGTGTGATATAACTGCTAAAGCATTAATAAAGAAATTAATAGAATCCGTAACGTGAAGGCACGAACAACAATTTGAGCTTATTTAAAGTTTCACACAAAATATAGTTCACGCCAAACGTTCACTACCGGTGTAGCTTCAGCTGTTTTTCACATTCGGAGCCGCAGATTACCGAACCCTGGATCACCATAGTGCGAGAGTGTAATGGACCTTCCTTTACAATGACGTGATCCATGTTAAGTGAGGAATTTTAACTATAACCACTGCCAATATTTACCTTAAAATAACATAGATCAATTCACTGGAACGAAACAAACTACTTTATGAATAAATGTGAACAAAAATATGCCAAGAGCATGTGCCTTGCCCCGTACACACACATTGCTTGAGTCACTCATACAACACACCGGTGATGTCTCAACATCTTGAAACATTGGGAACCGAAGAAAAATGTGTTCGGAAAAAAAGTAAATCCGTGTGCAAATACACATGAATTCTGAGTAAGTTTGGGATATTTACGTTGTTTATTTATAATTTTCAAACTTCCATTGCACTTTTGTGACACAATAAATGTACTACAGCATCAGAATCATTTAAGTCAGTTATTTGGGGCATATAAACACGTACAGAAAAAGAATTATATTCAGTTTCATGAACGCGACAGTATTTTCAATATAATAAATTATAATAAAAGTAATTCTATTCAGTTTAATGAACGTGATGGTAACTTCAGTATAATAAATTAAACATTAATGAATGTATACTTATATGTAATTTTTATATCAGTTGTCAAATTTAAAGTACTTTAACGACCATACTTTTAGTATGGGTGAAATATTTCCCAGCAGTTATATTTAGGCAGTTTCATTAGATACCAAAATATTGAACAGACTGTGTAGCGTAGAATGAAAACACTAAATTCTATAAGTGTGAAATTAAGATCTGAGTGTTACATATGGACGATGCACGAAAGCGTAGTGGGTGGAAAGTAGCTTTACTCACACAGTCCTCTGTGAACTAGAAAATATGTCATTTGTATATAAGCCGGTGCCTCAGAGAAAGGCCATATTTTCCTTAGCCTGGGTTGCACATACATTGAGAGTTTACTACTGAATTGTTATTCCGCAGTCGTTGTCAAATAATCTGACGTAAATTGATAATTTACAAACGTGATACTAAAGGTGTGAGTTTTCCTCTGCCGTCGAACAAACTAGTGGAAATGTGCACTCACTAGTCAGCGCTCGCCAGTAGCAATGCTCGCCACAATGAATGCAGTACAATCAGCGTGCGCAGTACATCACGAGTGACGTCACTGTGGCCCTCCTCGCAAATTTACACCGCGGCGGGCGAGTATAATTCACAGCTTATGTGCGACGTATGTTTCGCGAACGCGGATCTGATGTGGGCTGTACGCTGCGCCAACCAGAGGGAGCTCACATCCATCAGTCAAGCTGAAATACGGCAACCGTAGAAAACCTGGACAGATCGCATCAGCGTTTAGCCGCCATCCGGCTGCGAGCAGCCAAGGCGAGAAAGCTGAACTGCCACTGCATCCCGAAAACTATCCGGACGCTACAGGAAAATAGTCATCTAAATATTACTTCACAGAAATTCACTTCATATTAAATTGCAACTGAGAAAGTTACTTAAGATAAAATTACAGCTGAGAAGGTTACTTGAGATAAAATTACAGCACAAAAATCACTTAACATAAAGTTACAACAGAGAAAGTTACTTGACTTAAAATTGCAACAGAATAATTCACTTGATCAAAGGGTTTATTAGTCTAAGAGACTTGGCCCAAAATAACTTGGTGTAATTGTCACTTCGTTTAAAACCACTAAGTTCGAAATATAAAAGGCTTAAAGTATTTATGACTAAAACAACTTTAGGCCAAATGACGTGTACCCAGTAGCCTCAACTATCCACCAGTATGACAGGGAGTCATATAGCAGTGGCTAGCTCGAGGCGAACTAGAGAGATGCCAGCTGTACAAATAGAAAGAGTTCAAACAACGATGTCGCACATCAGCCGTCCGTTTGCACGGCATCACGCAACTAATCAGCAAACATGTTCACCTACATCAAAAGAACCGACACATTATTTTGCTCCAGTGAAAATAGTTTTCTCATTTATGTGGCATGACGGTGTACTCCTATATATTCTTATTAGNTGTACAAATAGAAAGAGTTCAAACAACGATGTCGCACATCAGCCGTCCGTTTGCACGGCATCACGCAACTAATCAGGAAACATGTTCACCTACATCAAAAGAACCGACACATTATTTTGCTCCAGTGAAAATAGTTTTCTCATTTATGTGGCATGACGGTGTACTCCTATATATTCTTATGGGAGTGGAAATACGTCACAAATAAGAAAATACACAAAATAACCCAATAATTTATGCTCAAGAAAACATACAGAAAATGGGTGTTGATATACAGGATGGTCCGCCTAAAGTGGACACCCTCAAAATTTCCGGAACTGTTAAATATCACGAAATATGGGTTTAGCTAAATAAAATTACATACAGGGGCAACTAATTTGCCGCAAAGTGACTATTCGTGTCATATGTATGGACATAAATAATTAAACCACATAAAAATTTTCCCCTGGAAAAATAAATTTATTTCAACGGCATCGGAACGAACGTGCAAAGAGGAATTCAGTTATATAACAAATTCAATGGAAGTTAACACCGAAACGCCAAGAAATAATGCGCAAATATGATTAAGTTAGGTGGGGCGGTAGTATGGTGCAGTGACCTGTACGCACACATGCAAGCAAGCAACATGCTTTGTGACTCATCCTGGAAGAACCGCTACCTAATAGCAGCGCAGCACCAGGCCCTGTAATCTGTTATGGTAAGTGGTTTTGCAGTGCGTGGCTGTACGCACGTAATGAAGTCCTCGAATGAGTTAAACTGGATGCTCTACTGATTTACGGCGAGTGTGGCAGAAATGCCAAGCAATCCGACCAAATGTATGGTGAAAGGTATTCTAAACGGACGCCCATCTCACGGAAAACGATTCGAAGAAATTCCACACGTCTCTTGTCACGAGGTGATTGGAACTACACAACACGAGTGCTACGAAAGACTGCTACGGGAGAGACGCATCAACACGATGTGTTGGCACGTGTCGTGGCAAACCCCTACATAGATACGCGAGAACTTTCCAGGTTCGTAGGAATAAGTAAAACAAGTGTGTTACGGATAATGTGCCAACGGAAATCCCATCCACATCACGTGGTTCTTCATCAGGCATTACATGAATGTGATTTCCAGCAGCGTGTTCAGTTTTGCAGGTTTGTTGTGATATCTGTAAAGTACGGCAGCAATTTTCTGAAGAACCTACCTATTTAACGATGAAGCAACCTTCACAAACCATGGGCGCGTAAATTTACGCAATATGCACTACTGGGCGATGGAGAATCCGTGTTGGGTCCGGCATGTGGTGCACCAACGGCAGTGGAAGGTGAACGTGTGGTGTGGAATCGTTGGAGACTACGTCATAGAGCCAAACTTCATTTAAGGAACAATGATCACCTGTACGTACGCCCATTTCCTCAGAGAGACTTTACCGACATTTCTGGAAGACATACCGCTCGACATACGTCGTGATATGTGGTTTCAGCACGATGGTTGTCCTGCGCATTTTGCTTTGGTGGTGAGGCAAGTGTTAAATGAAACATTTTTAAACCGGTGGTTAGGGCTTGGTGGTATCGTAAGATGGCCAGCTCGCTCCCCCGACCTTACACCTCTCGATTTTTTTCTGCGGGAACACTAAATGATTGGGCGTACAACATCGTTTCTACAACGCCAGAAGCGACGCAGGAACGCATTGTGGCAGCTTGCAGAGGCATTACACCAGAAACGCTTCAGGCTGCTCGTCGCTAGTTTCATGTGCTTTTACAGATGTGTATTGCTGTCGAAGGTAAACATATCGAACACATTCTGTGAAAAATTCTAATGTGAAGCGTTTTAACTATAACAGTTCTCTTTTTTACTATGCATGAGGATGCGATTGCATTTCTCCTTAAGTTGGTTTGTTCTATTTTTGTTGTGCATATGTACGCACTCGTTACTCAGTGTAGTTAATGACTAGGAAACAAATCTCCGTCATTACGTTGGTATCTGAATAAAATGTAATGTTTTAATATCAGACTTGCATTCACATTGCCCGTCTCCCTTCCGCTGCGGTGCTCACGTTTGTCCAATATCGCATTTTGTGCCCCTTACCCCATTAAGGTAAGCGCTACACTGCTATAAGGAAGCGGTCCAGCCAGGATGAGTCACGGCGCGTGTTGCTTGCTTACAACTGTGATAACAGGTCCACTGTCCCATGCTACCGGCCCACTTAACTTAATCATATTTTTACATTATTTCTTAGCGTTTGTGTGTAACTTTCCATTGCAGATGCTATATCGCCGAATTCCCCTGCATACATCCTTTCAGATGCCGTTAAAATAAATGTATGTTTCCAGGGGAAAAATCATATGAGGTTTAAATATTTATGTCAATAAACGTGATACGAATAGCCAATTTGCGGAAAATTACTTGCCCAAATACGTAATTTCATTCAACCAAAACCATTTTTCGTGATCTGCAACTGTTCCGGAAATTTTGGGGGTGACCACCTTAGGCATACCATAAAGAAATCACAATAAACACCACGTATTACTATAAATTGACGCTTAAAATTACTAACACTTAGAACTATTTTAGGAATAGCCTGTATTCAATGCAAATCCTTAAGCAATTGACACAAGTTACTGTAAATTTTAAAACAATTTGATGTACCAGCGATCCTCATAAACAACGCAATACAATACTTACATTTTAAGTTTTGAAGTCGTTTTTACAATACGCAAGACTTCCATTCTATGATTTTCCCACGCACATCACTAGCGTTACAAAGTTACGTAAATGGAGTTCTGGTACTTCACGCAAAAAAATTGTTTGTTGGTATATATATAAATATTTGTTTTATTATTTGGTGATACCCAGCTCAGCCTCTTGGCAATGGTATTTCACTGTGGCTGTTGATTCCCAGCCTCATGGCAACGGTGTTTCGCCATACCGGTTGATCTGCTAGCTGTACTTCTAATTGCAAGAAAGCATACATTTTCTNCCCCTCCCTCCTGCAAAAAGGGAACTTCTACTTGACGTTTCTGTACAAAAATAGAAATTGAACATACATTTAATCTAAAAACAACTCTTCTACACTTCAGAAATCTTTATTTACCAGAAATGAAAATTTGTGTTGTGAAAATATGTGTTGGTTCTTAGCATACCTCTACTTTTTTAAGTGGCTCACCAGCCCCTAATATTTAAAAATTTAACAATTTATGCTCACTATACCTAAATACTTTTCAATTGCAATGTTAAATTGTACTTCAATCCTCGTGGTAGTTTTTGATGATTGTTAAATAAACATTGTTATTTATTTGCCAGCCTAAAGTAAGGTTTAGTAATTTTACTTTGCACCTTTCAGTAACATATAGCGCCCCCTTCCCCTAATGCTAACAAACGATACCATTCTTAAAAAAAATTATTTTTGGGTGAAAAAATTAATAAAATTAAATAGAGAATCCAAATGTAATTCTTTAGTAACCGGATGCTATAAATACTGTGAATACAACGAAAACTGACTTGCCCACATATTCCCGTCTGCTGCCTATTGGTGTGATATACAACGTTCTTTAATTACAGCTATACGCTTGTAAAGAAGAAAACGTCCAATATGACTGTAATACAGTATATGAGTTTACTATTATAGCCTGATAACCAATGCACATAATTAACATAGTGGCGGTATGTGCACGGTTTTTTTTTTTGCGGAATATTAAACCACCTTCTGGTAGCACGGCTGGAACGAGAATCATAAGCCCAAAAAAAAAAAAACGGGTAAACAACTCAAGAGATCTCAACCTTATTTCCATAAGGCGCTCAAAAGGAAGAACGTGAACCAAATACTGCCAGAAGTGTAGCCCTTTAAAAAAAAAAAATTATAGACACAAAAATTCGAGCCCCGAAATTTTTTTTTCTCTGTTACAAAATAAAACGAGGTAATTTAGAAACGACCAAAATATTGTTACTTCAAATAACCTTCCTTTTTGTTTTTTTATACATGATTATGACAACTTACAAGTGAATCGATGAAAGTTTAAACATCACTAAAGAGAGAATTATTTAACTGGATAACTTATACACGGCTGCAAACCCATTAATACTGCACGTGAAGCCAACCTCAACTTCGGCCTTCTCTGCTGCTGCATGGCACGCTTATAAAGATCATTTTCAAGGCCGCCGTCATTTGCAAAGTGTTTTACCCCTAATAGTAAATTTATTTTAAACTAAATAATTATGTTCATACACGTAAAATAAAAACGTTATTATAGTGACAGCTAGAGTCTCATTGAATATTTTAATTATTTTTTAAAGACTTTTTCCTTTAAATTATAACAGAACTGTTATACTATATATACATATTTCTATTTACCCACAGTGTTTTTTATACTTACTTATGTTAGCAAGAAATAACTCGAGAGCAAGAAATAACTCTAGATAAAAAAAATATTTTTTTAACACACTTCTTTATACATACATTATAAAATTACTCTTCTGCATAGCAAACAAATACAAGGAATAGTTTTTTAACGAGTTTCTTCTCTGTGTCATGGCATTACAAGTAATAATTTTTTTTATGTACCATGGGTTCCTCATAGTCTTAGGGCTTCGGAGTTGCATGGAGGATAGAAATGTCTTTGATTTTGGCACTCGTGTAGTCTTGTGGTATATGCCTCAACCAGCTGTCAAAACGGCGGGAAGCAGCGCTGCTCGTGAAGGTCTACGACGTTCGTTCCGATGGGGTAAGCAATTGCGAATCGCCGGGTCTTGGCATCTTCCAATCCCATACACAGGATACTTGCAAATCATGCCTTCCTCCAATACATTGAGGATCCTGACATACGGAATAGTCCCCTCGTCCTACCTTAGTACGTGCGTTTCGTGCGTCTGTAGGCGGTACGCCTGTTGCGTGATGCTGCCATAGACACGGCGATAAAAAAGTGAAAAATTTGGTTTTTTCGTATTCGTCACTGTACGAGATGGCAATCGGCTTTATGGGGTACGAGTCCAAATAGCGAAAACCTTGTATATTGTGAAACATTTTTTTCACTACTTATTATTGTTATATAAAATATTTTAAGTTCCTATGCACACTGAGATTCAAAATTGTTTTTATAAAGTCATCTAAAACATTATTGAGGTCCATAAACATCGGGTACCTGTGTTCTGGGTTGGTATCCTCGCCGGGTAGTGCTTGCCAGTACATTTCTTGAAGGGGAGCATCTTCCACAGGTACAGCTGACGAGGAGATAAATTCAGCGGGTGCGTCTCCCATGGGCGCGTCTTCCACAGGGACGTCTTCCACGGGGACGCCATCCACGGGGACGTCTTTCTCCGGGACGTCTATCACGGCGACATCTTCCATGGGGACATCTTCCAAGGGGCGCGTCTTCTACGGGCGCGGACGTCGTGAGTGATGCTTGGCGGGCCTTGCACCAGCCCCTGCTATGTGGCATGTCGGGAACCGAGGTGGTGCAGTCCTCGAAACTCTCCTTGCATGGGCAGCAGTCCCGTATGTTTTCGCCTTGCTGTAGGCAGGCCGGAAAATACTTGAATACAGTCAAAATTTCGCGAGGTGCGTAGACCCGGTTACTGTTAAACACGACAAAGTCGTGGTTTTATTTGTTAACGGGGTGCTCTTAGCCGCGAGGCCATACCGCACCCCGGCCTCCCAGTAGGCGGGGAAGAGGGATCACGCCCTCTCATCGCAGACATGACCAGCACTTTCTGACTTGACCAAACCCGTTTGCCCCGACCTGTACACAGGCCGCACCAGGCAGAGCCCCGATCTGATATTGCAGATCGCACAGAGCATGTCCTACCACAAGGCCTGAGATTCTAGCACTCAGATTACCAAGCGTGTGGTATAGCCGGAGCACTACCCACGCCCCTGACGTGATCTCGGGCACGCCCCCGGAACAATCCTGTTCAACGTCCGGCTCTTTTAGCAAGAGGGGGAATCTCTCCGAGCCTTCTCCAGCATGCGGAGTCAACCACTGCCAGCACGAGTCCAACCTCGTCTGATCCAAATTCCAGGGAGTACCCCTGGATGGGCCAAGCGGATCATCCCGTGCTCCCTCTTAATTTCCATGGCACGTATGGGTTTTCCTGTGTCCGACTGCGTCGCCTAACCTCCATGCGGGAGTGTGCGGAGTCCCTCAGAACAGGTGGGTACCGCCATGACCGTCCGGTTTTACTCCCTTTGCTGTCTTCACCAGGAGCCGAGCTCACACGAAGCCGCACACCAGGCCGACTCGCAACATCAGACACGCGTCCTTTACCATCCTAGAATTTCTTCACAGGGAAATTCCTGTTTTGGGCCCCAGTGGCCTGAGTGCCAAGAGGTCCAACACCCCACCAAGTGGTCGGGCCTTGGTACTATCTATCGGCCCAAGCCATCACGGCAGATACCCCTGAACAGCCGCTAGAAAACTGTTTCCCATAGGGCACGGGCGGCAGAGCCCAGTCTGTTTAATCAGGGGTGGCACGAGAAGCCCTGGGTTGCCATGGATGTTGAGAGGCTGTAAGAGACGCATCACCCATCCTTTCCGGAAACCGGTAAGTAAGTTCGTCTCAGCTACCATAGCCTAGTACTTCCACGCCACCTCGAATGACCAACCTACACTCCCCCCACCGGGGTGACCGTACGATCCTCCCCCCAGGTGCGTAGACCAGGAGAAATTCTTTCCGCAGGTACGGCAACTCGTCCCGTTTGTCCAAGGCACTAAGCGAGCGCACCCTTCCAAATGCTTAGTTGGCCGACATTTTTTTATGGCTTTTCGGACAACACGCGCACATTTCTAAGAGTGAGAAAATAACTGCTTTCGGTAGGGAGCTCAGGGTGCGCCTTATAAAAAGTTTCCGGAAACTTTATAGTAATTAGCCAATGAGAGAGTATGAAATGTGACGTGGTTAACCAATGAGAATCATTAGAGTGAATAGAAGCCTATCGATAACTGGTCGAGCGATTAAATATATTGGAAGGGGGTGGAATCCTGCCAACTAATTAATCAATGAGAATCATTGGTGTGAGTGGAGCGAACGCGACGAATTGGTCGAACGAATGTGAGTTATTAGTGGTGGGGTGGAGGCCTGCTGACTAATTAACTATTGAGAATCATTGGTGGGTGTGAGTGATTAGCAAATGAGAATCATTGGTAGGGATCGAGCGAACGTATATAATTGGCAGAATGAATGTGAGCAATTGGTGGTGGAGGTGGAGGCCTGCTGACTAATTAACCAATGAGAATCATTGATGGGTGAGTAATGAGCCAATGTTAATCATTGTTGGTGATTGAGCGAACGCATCTAATTATCCGAACGAATGTGAGTAACTGATGGTGGTGGGGGTGGGGTAATTGTGTATTTAAATATATTGGAAGAGGGGAGTGGTGGGGTTCAGTCGCCTGCTGGGCGTGGTGCTTAAGGGAAACTCTGAAAAAATAAGGTTTTAAAAAAAAATAAAAAATAAAAATTACTTAATAATACATTTTTAAGATTTAAAAATATTTCTGAAATTTTTTTTGGAAAGTTTTGGGATTTTTTGGCCACCGTAGTCAAGGTCAAAGGCCAAGGTCACCGAAATCCAACATGGTGGACAATAAGGCTGCCGGAGGACCAGAATAAGAGAGCATTAACAGTTCCCCAAGCTCCGATCCCGGATCCCGATTGCCTCAAATATACATAATCATTTTACTGAAGCTTAATGTTGACATAAATAAAAACGGTTTGGTTTATAAATGGCTAATATCCCAGTTACACAATATGCTTTACATTTATGCAATTTTCGCAAGCGAGAGACGAAGAAGCAAGTATTTAAGTGAAGTCCGTCATTTCATATATACAAATAACAGGTCTGTATTCTGTAATCACTCCCAGCGATCTACCAAGGTAAAATATTTAAATATACTAAACAGTGTATCAACCCTTGAATAATTACGAGTCATTTTAAGATCACTGACACTTTCGAAGCAGAACAGGGAGCACATAAGCGCCCAACCTCACCGCAACGAGGTTGCACACTAATAAAGGGTGCAGTGGAGTTGCAAATTATAGCTATTAACAAAACGAGTAAAAAACCAAGGCCGAGCCCCCTAGTCCAACACTTCAACATTTACAACCAAGTACAGTTGGGTAGTCCTAATCTCAATAAGGTAATGCTGATGATGTTCCACTTACTTCAGATTTGTTTTTTACATTAACACCTTCTGTTAGAATTACCCACTTGATTACAAAATGAAAAAGAGAGTCATTGCTATTAACAAGGGCAATTATTAGTTTTAAAGAAATAAAGTTAGCAATTCAGATTTAAATATTATATTTTAATATCTACTAAACCAAAGAGTGACAAACTCTAAAGGTAATTAATGAGAATATAAGTATTATTTGTTATTTGTTACGTAATAATTTCTGAAAATCTCCGCATGATTTCAATTAATATTTTATATGTGCTAAGAAATTATTTCATGTTTAACATGATTTAAAATTTTTTTTTTTGACAAGAACCTTTAAAATTCAATTTAATTTATAACACATTACGTTATATTTTTTTGTTCATTAGCAAGTCGATTGCAGTTCAGAAGATACTTCAACACGGCCACGGCATTATTGCGGTTCTGAGAAACAGGCACACAGCTCTCTCAAGGCATCACGAGTTGGCCATTTAATCCTCATGGAGGTCCCGCAACTGGAACCATTATAAATATATTAAAAATAATATTAATAAGGACATGATGGCCAAACCAAAAAATAAACACTGTGAAACAAAAAATACAACAACAAAAACACCCAAACGGCGGATAAACTAAATCATCTTCTGAGGATAAAAGTGAGTGAGAAAAGAGATTAAGGTGACTCTTAACAGCGTGGTCCTGAGAGACAATGAGGGTGGTTAAGGTGAGAATGGAGCAGCGCCGGAACGAAAGAGCGGGGAAGCGGAAGATCCCCGAGAAAACCCGCCGACGAGCGGCATCGTCTGGCACGATTCCCTCATGTGAAAATCCGGGAGTGACCCAGCCGGGAATTGAACCTGGTTCACCTTGATGGACGGCGAGTAGGCTAACCGCTCAGCCACCGTGGCCCTGGTGATGATAAAAGAATTATTTGCAAGCAGAGTTATAGTTACTTCATATTTAAGAGAATATCGGCAAATATGGTGGAAATGCACAAAGAGGAAGTATAAATATCACGATATATATCAAAATGATGGCGGAAATATGCATACTGAACACCGAACATAAACAATTAGGTAACAAGGAAACAAGAAACACATTCTTGAAGTATAAACATGGTGAGTAAAAGCAGGTGTAAAATATATCAAACAATTTAATATCAGACATTGTGTATTACAACAAACTTTAATTCAACAAGATATTTCTATTTTTCATATAAAAAAAAGAAACACTACGAGAATTTTGTTATGAAAATATAAAAAAACACAAACGATTATTCCCAATAAAAATAAATAATGTTACAAAATTGTATACAAAAAGTGAGCGCCTAAATTGAACTGCACAGAACCCATTCTTTAGTACTTATATAATTACCACCCCATAAACACTATTTTATAACTAGACAATATTTTACGTTAAAGTACCAACTTGAGAACCAGTCATTCGTTCATTAGCTACCTCTCCTGCTGGAAATCACACAAGTATTTGAGACCTTACGGCTTCAGTCATACAACGACTGGATATNTTATTCCCAATAAAAATAAATAATGTTACAAAATTGTATACAAAAAGTGAGCGCCTAAATTGAACTGCACAGAACTCATTCTTTAGTACTTATATAATTACCACCCCATAAACACTATTTTATAACTAGACAATATTTTACGTTAAAGTACCAACTTGAGAACCAGTCATTCGTACATTAGCTACCTCTCCTGCTGGAAATCACACAAGTATTTGAGACCTTACGGCTTCAGTCATACAACGACTGGATATNCATTAGCTACCTCTCCTGCTGGAAATCACACAAGTATTTGAGACCTTACGGCTTCAGTCATACAACGACTGGATATTCATTACTGTCTTCGAGGTTCTTATTTGTATCAAATAATTAAGGCGACAATTATTTGCCAATTCCATGTAAGTAGAGTTTTCAGAATGTTTTGTCGAATCGATATTTATTGAATTAATATTTATTCTCGAAAAAATGTTTGAATACTGTCAGATAAAAAAATGATACATATATTTCTGGTAACACTGATGCGCTAACTATTTAAACCAAAGCAAACAAATTAAAAAGGTTTTAATTGTGGTTATTTTTCTGAATGCATCTGATAATTATAGAAAATGCTTATTATTTTCATTTATATTCATTGGGGATTTCAAAATATTCTATAAATAATTAGTCTCGCCCTCCCCCCACCCAACCTAAGGTTGCCGCAGCATTGTACCAACGCAAGCACCTTACTAATTAGGTTTTATCACGTCTAATATGCACCGAGAAAAATATTTTATAGAATCAAACAAGGCTATTTGGGGCAATTACATATTTTGTTGTCAAAACTACATTATTTTTTGTTGGTTATTTGGTAGCCCTAAAGAAAGATTTGGTTGTTGGAACTAAAAGTTTGATTGGCTGTACGCACAATAAACAGTTTATGCTAATATAAAAAAATTCTAAGCCTGACCGAGATTCTAATCTAAACCTTGGCAACGTGAACTGAAGTTATAACTGATGAAGTTGGAAGGTTTTTTTTTAAACACGTACATTTAAAATACCGGACAACATACCCAAATATATAAATACATTTTTTAAATATTAACGTGTTGAATTTATTTTATTAGGGTGTTTATACCATTATTATGCATCAACATATGCACTTACACACGAGGTTATTACCCTAATTTTCACAAAAATTCAAACAAACTCTCGAGCCGTATTTTTGAAAAAAGACAATCAAATGATTGGCCAAACAAATATAACACAGTTGATTCAATGCAACATTTTGTTGACAGTCTAATTTATTTTGGTCCGACATAAATGTTTTGTTTATTCAAGCGTATATTTTATAAGAAGACAAAATAATTTTGTTGCTTTTCAAGTTTTGTTTGCTCAACATAATATTTTATTATGGATACAAAATAAATTCTTTATCCTATATAAAACAATATTTTGTTGGTTAGAACAAACCTTTCTGTCAGTGTGGTGAATAAAATTGACATGATGTTGGAAACAAAAATATTTCCACATGATGTTTGATATCTATTTTATTCATGTACTTCAGTTTTCCTATGCAAAGTAACTGAAACTTATATCCTTCAAGCAATACTTCATTCCATGTTTTGTTAGTTATGGGTAAGGCCACTGACTTTTCGCGTAAAAATCGGAGACACAGTAGACTTTGTCCGTCTCTGACCAAGCCACTCAGGACTAGGTAACTCTGACACTGAACCTTCGTGATTGATTCATGCGCATACTGTTAACACTAGTCAGAACTTTTTTTAGCCAATCAAAGAAGCTGTACGACCCTACAGTGTTTTGGACTGTATCTTGTGCCGAAGACTTTTCGCGAAATATGACTGCCCCTAGTTATGGGATAACTATATCATAACAAGAGACCTTCAAAATTCGCGTTACTATTTGGGGACACGTCAAACTTCAAACACGTGTACCTTTGCTATACGTTTATTACTGGACCATACTTTATCTGACTCGCCCTGGGTAACTCTGTGCCAATAAATGAACACTTCGCTGTTGTGTAGCCCAGTCACGCGAAATTCAGTTAAAAAGGGCTTGAATTCACAGTTATGCAGCAGACAAAGGAGAAATGACATCGGCTCTAGTGCATACAGTATTGTGAAATTCAGCCTGATGCCACATTATAGCGCGAATTTTGCATGTCTCTAGTCTAATACGTGTAAATTACGTCACCACTTCTTACTCCAGTCCGCACAGTTTTAAAAATTTTCGGTGGAATATTTTATTACTTAAATGTAAGGTTATTTGAAGTATTAAGCTGATTGGGAATCATATCTTGTGTGTGCCGTACCTAGGGATGGTGGAGTCACATAAACAAAATTAACGCACAGCTGTTCAAACTAATGTACTGTTAGAAGTACGCGTCACGAAATCCCAGAATAAAGTTCATCAATGAAACATTCGTGGCAGTGCCTTTGATGCAGGAGAGTCCATTCGTATAAACTGCGTGATGTTCTGTATGTTGGACCGANGAGAAACATTCGTGGCAGTGCCTTTGATGCAGGAGAGTCCATTCGTATAAACTGCGTGGTGTTCTGTATGTTGGACCGACGTCTTATTTGTCAGTGTCGGCCTGTAGGTTTGCCAGTTGTTTCGACCTGCATCTGACAAGTTCGTTTCTACGCCCTGGTTTGCGGACGACCTTCCTGCCGTACCGCTCTCGAGTAAGGCAATTTTCCCTGCAACAAGCTGGCAATAATAAGTGTAGAATTTCGCATATGCCTTATTTTTCTGCCATGAAATCGTGGTCTCTGCTTATTTGCCAAACCACGACGACAAGTTATAAAAGTACGCTAAAACGATATGGTGTGGGTTTCCTTCGACGTAGGCGTACCCATTCGCTGATTGGCTGCGAAGGGATTTGAAACTGGCCTTGTGTCTGATTGGCTGCTGCATGCTAAGAAAGGTTCCCTATTTGCTGGGCTGCCGGTTGGAAAGTACGTTACCAGGCGTTGAAAGGCGAACGGCGCTGCAACACGTTGTTAGCCAGTGATGCCATTTTGCTGGCGTGCACTAAGAAAAAGGTTTTTTGAATAAAAAAAAAATTTTTGTTTGGCAGTACCAAATAAATTTTTTTTACAGGAGCAAAAAATATTTAGTTTATGAGACCAAAATATTTTGTTGTTTTGATTTGGTTGCCCCAAATAAAGATTTAGTTGCTGCAATAAAACATTTGTTTGCCTCTACGTGCAATAAACAGTTTCTACTAACACAAAAATAATTTTAAGCGTGACCGAGTTTCGAAACTAAATAAACCTTGGCTATAGTGATATATATACATATTCAAACACATGCACACTGGAAAACGTGCGGAAATAAATATTTCAAGTTAAACCGCTATTCTTGTTAGTTTCCAGATTAGCTGGTTTTATTAGAATATTTAAGCAATTATTAAGCATCAATAAACGTACTTACAAACACAGTTACTCTCCTAATTGTCACAAAAATATAAACAATTCTCGAGCTGTATTTTCTAACAAAGGCAATCAAATGAATAGCTGAACATATATTTAAAGGTAAATCAACCAAATATTTTGTTGACAGTATAATATATTTTGGTCTAAAATAGAGGTTTTGTTTATTCAAACGCTTATTTTGTTAGATGAACAAAATTAATTTTGTTACTTGTCAAGTTTCGATTACTCGATATGATATGATGTTGGGGCAACTAGATATATTTTCGGTCCTATATAAACAAGAATTTTGATGGCAGGTCTTTCAGTGTGTGTGGCGATATGAGGAGCTGTGTTCTTAAGTGGATTGTGCCGCGCGGAGGAAGTGACGATATAGCACTTTTGACAGCGTATTGCATTAGCCAGGATTTCAGGAAGAGAACTACAGCATTTAGCGTAATAAATTGAGGTCACATTATTTATTAACATGCTATGTTAATTGTTGCAAGTTTACAAACATTACTCATGAATGCGGCCATTGTGAACTTCTCTGTTATCTAGCCACTTCAGCGAGGACTCAGTTACTGAAAAAAAATAAACCTCTGTGTTTGGCATGCACACAAGTACTGCAAACTAGGAAATAAGTTTCCCAACCATACAATCCAAATTACATTTGAGATTTTTGAAAAGAGTAAATCAAACTGCGGAATATTTTCAGCGACAATCGCTGACACTAAACATGTACTTCGACCCTCATCTATACGAAAAAGGAAACTGATCTTATTTGTAAATGGTATGGCAGGACCACAGTTGTGATATGACGCTCTGGCCAGGACTTACGAGACGGAAGCCGAAAGTCGACCATCTGCACGGTAATGTGGTCCGCCAGACCGAAGAATTAATTCCAGAATATCACGCAGCCAACCTTTGAACGAGTGTGCCTTCCACAAATGGATCAAACATCCAATCAGCTTCTACATGACTTCTTTCTTATTTTGTGACATGTCTGAGAAAAAAAGTGGAAGATTTCTAAACAGTTGTTGGCACTATAAATTAACGATAGTGCAAGAGATTACGAAAGCGCAAACGCCTGTCTATGTTGCTAAGTAATTACATTGTATCCTGACTGTAAGGTACGTGAAAGTGATATTGTTTTTCTATGCGTTTATGTGTCTTTGGCGAACGATTAGTGAAAAACTCGCCGGCTTCGAGTTCATATCACACGCAGTATCGTTTACGCAATTAGGAGGAACGCTGGTTACAACATACCTCCTGTTGCATTTCTTTTGTCCGATACTTATTTCAGATCTGTGTACAGTTCTCATACAGCACGAGTACATTGCAGTATGCCCACGTCATGTTATTAACAATGTGGCTTTTGCGGCATGAGATAAGTTTTTAGTGCAAAATACAATTAATGGAATGAATTCAGTAGGCTTTCCATGATTACTACTGGCAAAATATTTTTAAAAGGTACAGAGGGAAAAACAGCACGCCAGCAAAATAATACTACACAAAACTGGAGGAGTTAACGAGGGTGAGAAAAATATTTTTTTCCCATATGCCAGTTTAGTTGAGTGATTTGGGCGGCTTTTAACAACGAGGTCTTGAGAGCTAATGAGGGTGAAATGAGGTGAGAAAGGAGCAGCACCGGACTCCAAGGGCAGGGAAGCGGCAGATCCCCGAGAAAACCCGGTGACCAGTGGCATCGTCCGGCTCAATTCCCACTTGCAAAAATCCGGGAGTGACCCGGCCGGGGATTGAGCCCGGTTCGCCTTTGTGGGAGGCAGGCAACCTAACCGCTCAGCCACTGCGGCCCCTAGATGCCAGTTTGGATTAATTAGTTTACAATACATTTTCTGACAGTTTGAAATTTTCACAACGCGAACGGAACAGAACAAAGAAATTTCAATAACGTGACAAATATTCTGTGGTTATTCAGTCACTGCATGGGAAACAAATGGTTTTAAATGATTTTCAAGTTCGTTATATGAAACGCTGCTGGTATTTTTCAGTTTTATTGTCACAAACGTTTACCTATGGGATTAAATGGAGTTATATTCAACAAATTGACTAATCAAAACGAAGTGTTTCAATTATCAGGAATATCGTGGGTTGCTCCTCTTTACAAACCAACAGATTCCCAGAAACGCATCAGGGATAGCTAAAACGGTTTTGAATTGTTCAACACGCCAGAGAAAACCAATTAGTCTTACATATATCAAACTGTGAAAAGATATTTCCGTTAAATTGTGGAAAAAGAACGACAATTTATTGTGAACAAATATTCGTAACATTTTAGACAATCTTTTTTCAAAATGACGAACTTTTCGTAAATTTTACTGAACTTTCTTTAAAATCACGAAACTTTCAAGTTACCTTGTTGGTGTTTCTGTATTTGAGTTTTATAAAGTACGATACCGGAAATATTTCATTGGAGTTTTTAAATGAGTTCACAAGATAAACATCTTTTATACAGGATTTGAATATTTCAAATAAATTTAAAATACTGTAACTATACATATGCACACACATATATAATATAATATATATAAACTTTGAGAAACATGTGTGCCTTTTATTTGATTAATATTTAAGAAATTAAAAAGTATGTTTTTTAAATTACTAATAAGTGTACCAACATATAAAACTATAAATAATGTATTATATATTATTATCTGCACTTGTTATTTTAATTTATTATCAGATTGATCTGTTCCCTTTTAACATAAAGATAGATACAGAATTAAACTGCGCAAGCAATTCATGGTCATAATAATTTTCTAATAAATACAGCAATATTATGTATGAACAATGCAGTATGCTATGTAACTAATATAAGCGTTGGTCACTTATAGATAAGGAAAAAATTTAGTTCGTGTTCCGCTTTTCTAAAATCCTGAAACGGAATAAATTAACATTAAGTTATACGCATCTCTTCCCAAACACATTTGATACATATGAGAATGCAGCTATGTTATTTTGTCTATTCCTTTTAATGTAATACCGTAAATTATGTCCCACAATTGAAAACCATCCCATATCTTCCTTTCCCCAGCGAGCTTATGTAGGTAAAAGCAGAATAAGATGTAAACTAATTTGTATTTTTATTCAAACAGGAGTGATTGCTGTGAACAAGTGTTATTGTTCTGCATAATATATGGCTGACATTTTTTTGCATTGAAATAAGCACCAGCTTGAGGGAGGATACTCTTATTTTGTGTTTCACAATTTAACTCTTCCAATTTATAAATGCCAATTCATGGCAACTTGATTCCTCTGAATCCCATTTGTATCAAAATACTGTAGAGCCATGGGATTGCACGGGACATAACATAATGTCAAATACCTAAATCACGGGCCACAAGTATTTCGAAGCAAACAGAGAAAAACTAAGAAAGGACAACACTTGATAACGGTTTGAGCCAACTTCGCGAGCGAATATTTAGCTAGACTGAATACACTTATTTTGCACAGTATCTTACTCCGCAGTGACATGTACATATTTGTGATGCAAGAAATAGCTCGATAGAAGTAGGTCACTCTGGTAAGACATTTCTTCAAATAGTTTGTAAAAACAGTCACGTAGGATTGTACTTTCTTGAGTTCTCCGTACTGGCTTCGAACAACGCGTGGACTGCGTGCGATCAACGTGTATAGCTTCGGCGTATGTTCCACGCAGTGTTATGAACTTTAAACACGCCATTCAGTCAGTAAACAGGAAGATATAGAAGTTGACGGCATCGCTAAACCTCTGCCGCGTACACGTTGACGGTTTGCATGAAACAGGAGAATTCAAGTTCAAGGCCCTGCCTGCTACCTTGCCAACGCTGAAGCGCGTCCATAACAATAACTAAGCCGCAATAATGAAGAAATCATCAGTTTCCAGACTGAGTCTCCCGTCTCTCTCTTTAAACTCCTACACGTTAATTAAAATCAAAACTAGCACGTCAGGATTAGCAGGCCTAATCTACTGGTTAGATAAGGGCATCTACCTTTCCCGCAGAAGGAGGGAGGTGTTATACTGATGTGAGCAGGCCTTAGTTCAGAAACCCAATGCTACAAATGTAATTATTTTGTAATACTTTTACCAGTCACTTTGTTCGCGATGTAATACTTTTTGCACTTTATACAGTTACCCTGCCATATACGTACACTGGCATGTATACTTATTACACATGAACGCCAAGTTATACCTTTACGGGCTGACAACCAAAGAGCGAGTTGTGTCTTTGCCGTTGACAACCGGCCCACTTTGACGGCCGCGGAGCCACCGTTGCCCGTGAGATTGGGTGATTGGCAAGCGGCGTTCCTCGCCTTGGCACCCGTCACGGCGACAGTACGGCAAAACTCCTGTGTGTCTAGTGTTGGTATTTAGTAATCAAATAATTTACGTATATGGTGCGCAGCGGAATATGCATTCAAATATGTTCTCAAATATGTCAGCGAAATAAGACAATAATCCTAGGGGCACATGGTATTGATAATTCGTTGCTGTTGTTTTCCAGTAACAAAATTGCTACGGTCTTAGTTTTTTCCGCTTTTTCGCATCTTATTTTACAATAGCGTCCTATAACAATCTAAAATGAAGCCAAAATATTGTGTACACGTGTAGCGCCGTTCAAACAACTTATATTCACTAAAAATGTTTCATATCACAACAGTATTACATCCTAATTTGTTATCAATTTTTTATGAAACCATCATACATTTACTCTAACAAAAGCTAATAATACCCGAAGAAATGTTTGCAATTTAAGCTGTGTGAGCATTTTTCTTATATGTGCTACCAGCACATATACAGCCAAAACATGTTCGTAAAAATTTTTTTAGCAGTCTTTGACGTTGGGTCTGACGCAGTAGAATGGGAAATGTTCAAAGTGCCTTCTTCCAAGTTAAAGTCGTTCGTGGATGAACCCATGTTTGGGGCAGCAGGTGACGTCACACGTAGTCGTTTGCATGGGTACGATTCACAGTTCGATGCACGTTCCCCAGAATTTTTATGCATCGTGGTGTCAACACTGTGTATGCGGCACGACCTTCGTCATTAAATTGGGACGGTTTGGGTCGAAGCCCTAGCTGGTATTATTTTGCCTAAGTACGCAGACCTTGGTGGAGCAGTCAGGGGCGTGAATTTCGGTGGTCGTAAGAGGAGGGTTGCCTTTCCTCGAATCGAAGATGCTGCAAACTCCAGAACCTGGTCCACGGTTGCTGGAAGAGTCGTATCCAGTTTCATGTGATGAACCATGTAATTCCCAGGAGTACAGCAAGTTATTAACTGTAAAGTAGGCTCGCAATCAGCCGGAGTCACTGAATATAACCAGTGGTCCCATCCATCACATTTTTCTTCGTGGGTATGCAGAGATCCAGACTCCCAGAATGAAAATGTGTTTTTAGAGTCGT
Organism: Clitarchus hookeri; assembly: GCA_002778355.1. NCBI lineage: Eukaryota > Metazoa > Arthropoda > Insecta > Phasmatodea > Phasmatidae > Clitarchus > Clitarchus hookeri. The sequence goes on from NQII01001317.1 coordinate 433,378, forward strand.
TCGGATTTGACAAGACGTACAGGTTCTCCGAATGAAATGGCGTCATCTTGCTCCCACGGTGATGCGTGCTCTACAGGGCTATCAATTTATTTTCTGGTTCGATTTATTTACACAATTTTTTTAGCATTGTGGAATGACGTCATCTATACACGTGACTGTAACGTCATAAGGTATCTTCGTATTTCACACAGCCTAAGATCATGCATAGGACTTGCAGTAAGTGTTCGCAACAACAATTGAAGATAATTTTGTATCTGCACCAGCAAATAACTGAATTTTTTTTCGACTCTGCATCGTGCGACATCACATCTCCTAGCTCATCTCGAACGCTGACTGGCATACAAACAAAAATAATGTTTACGCTACGATATATAACCGTGTTTACATATCCGTGAAATGAGCATGCTAATCGTAAAGTAATTTGGCGTTTTTCGAAGCGCTCATCAAAGAACTCCGATCCATTTCTTTCCTTATTTTACGAAGGGAAGGACACATATGGACGTCCTGTATGTTGATTATTTCCAGTACGTTTATACAAAAACTACTCAGCCATGTTTTGTGGTCGGGACCAGTTACAAAAATATGGTCCTCGCGGGTAATGCATCAGCAAGTCGCTCAGCACGTTTCCCACCTCATGATACGGAATCTTGCCTTTGTCCCAGCACAGTCCGTGATAGTACTTGGTAAACAAGGCGTTTTTTTTCTTGCTCTTTTAGTCCAACAGATTCTACGGATACGGAGGCCTTAAGATGCGGGTTTGAGTCACGCCATGACGATACGTGACTGAGATTTCCTTGAGCATGAAGCCGTCTTGTCTCCATAAACCTTGCAAGTAACAGTACCTACATTTTTACGACTGAAATGCGAGTCCTTACTCCATGCGTATTTACGAACTTAATAAACTGATTATTTTTACCAGGCCGTAAAAACAATCGTACTGAACGATCCTGTCGTGAAGTATCAAGCAGTAGGCTGCGGTATTCGTGTGCACGTCTTCCTTGGTGATTATTTCGATCCGGCAGTCGACCGTACCATTTGGCACGCGCTCGTTCTACTTCGATATATCTAATACCAGCAAAGGTGCCATGTCTCAGAAATGTTTGGGGTTCAGGATAGGATGTGCCTCGCTTCTGTAATACGATGATTGGAATTGCGAATACATATAATATGGCAAAGTAAAACCATCTTTGTAGAAAGTAGCGTTAAGGTCGATCTATTGGTAGATTTTGCTATTCAAAAATATCGTTACGTTTTCTACTTTGCAGTGGTCGAAAGTAGATCTGTCGGCTCCGATACTATGCTGTTTGTTTCGTATGCTAAAATATTGGAAAAGCTTACAGGTTTTAATCTCTCAATTATTCGCAAAAAAAAAAAAGAATCAGGCTTTTTGCAGATGTCACTGATACATTCTTTTCTACTGCAGCAATCAATATTTTACATCAACGTTTGTTTTTTATTCAATTTTTGTTAATCAACGTTATANGAATCAGGCTTTTTGCAGATGTCACTGATGCATTCTTTTCTACTGCAGCAATCAATATTTTACATCAACGTTTGTTTTTTATTCAATTTTTGTTAATCAACGTTATATAATGTATGTAATTGTCTTCTGTTTACAATTTTTAAAAGCTCTATTGTTCAAGCTTGCTATTGGGGACTAATAAATTAAAATCCTTCTCAAAATTAAGTATCAAATCCAATTTCCCGCTTGACAGTGTTATCCCCGTTACGATCTTCGCCGACGGAAGCGATTGCGATAGTGGCGCGTGCTATTAATATAATAATATTTTTTACGGTATTTTAATTTTGTATGATAATTTGTCTTCAATAACAAAGCGAAAGGAAATATCGCATTTTGGTGTGTAATTCTGCGCGGTGGGTGGCAAGCGATGCTCAGTGAGACGTGAAAGAGGTACGATAGCGAGAAACTAATTCAAGTGATTTATGCGCCTTTAATCATTAAGGCAAAAAAATAATGAGACAGCTGAACGCATAAACATGACCGAGCGGAATGGAACTTGGCATTATGAGAGCGTGATGCAAAGCTGCTCCAAATACCCATTTGCCACAAACATCGCTGTTTACAGTGCACAGAGCTGTNCCACAAACATCGCTGTTTACAGTGCACAGAGCTGTTGATGTATGTGAAGTTGAACTATCGACCAGCTAGCCGCAGGCCATTTTGCCATTGTGCATTTTCTCACTCTGGCTACGCCACGTTTAAACGTGNGCATAAACATGACCGAGCGGAATGGAACTTGGCATTATGAGAGCGTGATGCAAAGCTGCTCCAAATACCCATTTGGCACAAACATCGCTGTTTACAGTGCACAGAGCTGTTGATGTATGTGAAGTTAAACTATCGACCAGCTAGCCGCAGGCCATTTTGCCATTGTGCATTTTCTCACTCTGGCTACGCCACGTTTAAACGTGNAACTATCGACCAGCTAGCCGCAGGCCATTTTGCCATTGTGCATTTTCTCACTCTGGCTACGCCACGTTTAAACGTGCATTTGGCGACGAACCACCGGCGAACGTGTGTTATTGTCACATTTTCAATATTATATTCCTGTACACGGCACACGATATTTACGCATATTTTTTATCAATTTACGTACATGGTATTCAAATATATTTTTTAATGTAACATATGCAAACGTTAATTTTCATATAAACTTAAAAAACTATGTTAAACTTTGTGAAAGTTGAAATACAAATAGTGCCGTTTCTAACTCTGTACAAGATGAGTTCATTTATAAGAAATTCAAAACTAGAAAATTCTTGGACGTGTCGTTAAAAGCTATGCATATAAATTTTTTGTAATGCGCATTTCAGTATTTCAATCAGACACCGAATCGTTAACACTTAACTGAACAAATAACAAAGGCTTACATAATTCAAACCGGCCTATTATTATCTGCGAAAGTGACTCCTTGTGAGTTTGTCCACAAACATTCCTTTACATTAAAGAAAGCAACGCGACACTTCTCGTAGCTCCAAAGAGGATAAGTGGGACCAACGCTTCTTCTGAAGTCAACTTAAATCTGCTACACCTAAAAGTCACCATATTTTAAATGGGTGTAAATACGTGTTTTTTTCAGGTGCCTTTGTTTCTCGTTATTTACCTATGTAAGCGCAGGGAATTGAAGTTGGTAAATACGTTGTACAAAACTACAAATTGCTGCAGAAATACGGAAATTCCCGTGCTTTTTGCAAATAGGTGTTGCGGAAGGGAAACAGGCACATGTGAATACGTTTCCCGAATTCGCACGCCAAAAACAACAGAGAAAACATAAAAATGAAATTGCAAATGGCAAGTGATATAATTAGGGCACATGTACGCTGGCTGTCTGAGTACAAACCAAGTGTAGTGTGGAGTAGCTAGTTGTAGGGGGCTGACCCATCACTCTGCTTCACTCCGTGTTCCACCTGCCGTCGCCAGGGCGAAGCCCATGGAACCACAGCGAACCATGTTCCGGCGAGTCTCTGCTTTCTGCATGCACCAAGCCTTTCACTGACACAACTGCCAGTGTTAAAAACACATTNCGCGAGACTGCTGCTTTCTGCATGCACCAAGTCTTTGCGCTTTCACTGACACAACTGCCAGTGTTAAAAACACATTTATTTTATAGATTGATTTCTGGCGTAACCTTGTATATTTTCTTTGGAAAATGAATGCTTTTGTAATTACTTTATTTTCTGTATGTGTATGGATGTGTCTGCGTCTGACTTCGTGCGTTTCTGCGTTTCAACAACACTTCTTAAATCTTTCGGACCCTCGCCCAGAAGTTTGCCATCTTCGGTTCGCTCGTGATGCCTAGTAAATTTTTTAAGAATATTGCATTGTTGTTGGGGGAATTATGTATGACCTATCGAAAACGTGTGGCCATATATCACATGTCGGAACTCTACGCCAATTTTGAACTTAAAATGGTATGATGAAAATATCTTATGTAAGCACTGATAACCAAATATTTTTCTCAATTTTTATACATAGTGACGCCTGAATGATTAGGCATTTACATCACGTCTCAAAATATTATTTTACCAATTATCATCAACTTCAGCATACTCAAAGTGTAACGGCAGGCCAGAAAATTTAAAAGACCTGTCTTTACCAGATACCGTATCTATTATTGAAATGGGTGCTTTATATGTAAATGTATATTTAAGGGCGCTTATACATATTTCAGGAGCTGTACGACCGTTTTGAACCTTCATTGATAATTTGGCAGTATCCCACCAGAAAACGTAATTCACTCGCTGTTATGCAATATAAGATCATTTGAATAATTAAATTTATTCATCATAAATATCGAATATTAAGAGGTGTCCCACAAAGTTAGCTATGTTAGTAGTAGCCTACTGCGGTAGACAAGGTAAATAAGCAAAAATTTACCCGTCCAAAAAAAAAATTGTTTTCAACATATTGGAATTGAAATTGATATAATTAGAAAAAGTGACATACATTTCGCTGATAAAAATAAAATATCATAACATGGTAAATGTATAGTATAAATACTGGGTTTCCATTTATAAAAAAATTTTATGAAACAATTGAGATTAATAATATTTCTCTTTGCATTTTTGTTTATACGTCGTATTTTCGTCATCATAATTTTACCAGCTTTAGGAAATTTACTAGTAAATTAACTATTTTCAAGTATCATTCGGTAGAATTATAGTAACATAATATATTATTAAAGCAGATACAATATTGCTTTTTAAGTGTTTACAATCACTATTTATATATTCATCAGTATTAAATATTTGTTTATAACTTGATGCATTAGTATCATAAACTTTAAAAATTCTGCGGCAATGCAAATAAAATTGAATTTATTGTAGACCATTTTGACTATCTATAAAGTGAAATTGGTTTTGGGTATTCACTAAAAATTCGGAAATTTTAAGAGACGAAAAATTATAATATGTAGTAATAATTATCTTATTTGACCATTTATTTTTGAAAAATCCTTTTTGTATAATATAATTGCTCTAAATTTTTTATGAATTCCATACATCTAATTAAAGTTTTTTTTAGATTTTTTATTTTATAAAGAGGCACCTGTTTTCCACAACAACATTTCAGGACAAGTTGTGTTCCAACTCACTATAGTTCAGAACCGCTTTCGTAATTGGATCATTTGAGTTGTTATGCGTTTTATATGTCTACCTGCCAATCACGGACGGTCGGTATCGGAGAAACTTAGTTATGATTGGCTGACTCACGTAAAAGGTTGTCTTCACACAAATACAAGCGGCTAAAAGTGAAATGAAAACTGCACGTGTGCAAATAAGATATTGAAGTCTTACCCACGTGTTATCATTTTTGCAAAAAAAAGCGGCTCTAATTATTAATTACTATGTTAGTTCAGTGTATATTTATTTATATTAAAAATATCAGTAAAGATAAAGTAATTATTTTAAGTTGTATTAAATGAATTCCAAACTAGCTTATTAACTGGACTGTTAATTAAAATATCTTACTGTAATCCAAATTTACCGAAAAAATATGGAATTAAAATTTTGTGTGTCCAATTTCATTAATCATTATTTCATCATAAGGATTATTATAAAAAATATTAAGGCTCACTGTGACGCGAATCGCTCCTACTTAGATTAGTCACGACGCTAGATACCCGCGCAGGGGAGCAACCTGAGGTAATGACCCTAGGATTCCCCGAGGANTTCACTCCGTGTTCCACCTGCCGTCGCCAGGGCGAAGCCCATGGAACCACAGCGAACCATGTTCCGGCGAGTCTCTGCTTTCTGCATGCACCAAGCCTTTCACTGACACAACTGCCAGTGTTAAAAACACATTTATGTTATAGATTGATTTCTGGTGTAACCTTGCGTATTTTCTTTTGGAAATGAATGCTTTAGTGATTATTTTATTTTCTGTATGTGTATGGATCTGTCTGCGTCCGACTTCGTGAGTTTCTGCGTTTCCACAACACTTCTTAAATCTTTCGGACCCTCGCCCAGAAGTTTGCCATCTTCGGTTCGCTCGTGATGCCTAGTAAATTTTTCAAGAATATTGCATTGTTATTGGGGGAATTATGTATGACCTATCGAAAACGTGTGGCCATATATCACATGTCGGAACTCTACGCCAATTTTGAACTTAAAATGGTATGATGAACATATCTTATGTAAGCACCGATAACAAAATATTTTTCTCAATTTTTATACATAGTGACGCCTGAATCACGTCTCAAAATATTATTTTACCAATTATCATCAACTTCAGCATACTCAAAGTGTAACGGCAGGCCAGAAAATTTAAAAGACCTGCCTTTACCAGATACCGTATCTATTATTGAAATGGGTGCTTTATATGTAAATGTATATTTAAGGGCGCTTATACATATTTCAGGAGCTGTACGACCGTTTTGAACCTTCATTGATAATTTGGCAGTATCCCATTAGAAAACGTTATTCACTCGCCGTTATGCAATATAGGATCATTTGAATAATTAAATTTATTCATCATAAATATCGAATATTAAGAGGTGTCCTACAAAGTTAGCTATGTTAGTAGTAGCCTACTGCGGTAGACAAGGTAAATAAGCAAAAATTTACCCGTCCAAAAAAAAAAATTGTTTTCAACGTATTAGAATTGAAATTGATATAATTAGAAAAAGTGACATACCTTTCGCTGATAAAAATAAAATATAACATTGTAAATGTATAGTATAAATACTGGGTTTTCATTTATAAAAATTAAATTTTATGAAACAATTGAGATTAATAATATTTCTCTTTGCATTTTTGTTTATACATCGTACTTTCGTCATCATAATTTATAAAACTATATGATTTTTTTACCAGCTTTAGGAAATTTACTAGTAAATTAAATATTTTCAAGTATCATTCGGCAGAATTATAGTAACATAATATATTATTAAAGCAGATACAATATTGCTTTTTAAGTGTTTGCAATCACTATTTATATATTCATCAGTATTAAATATTTGTTTATAACTTGATGCATTAGTATCATAAACTTTAAAAATTCTGCCACAATGCAAATAAAATTGAATTTATTGTAGACCATTTTGACTATCTATTAAGAGAAATTGGTTTTGGGTATTCACCAAAAATTCGGAAATTTAAAGAGACGAAAAATTATAATATGTAGTAATCATTATCTTATTTAACCATTTATTTTTGAAACATCCTTTTTGTATAATATAATTGCTCTAAATTTTTTATGAATTCCATACATCTAAATAAAGTTTTTTTTAGATTTTTTATTTTATAAAGAGGCACCTGTTTTCCACAACAACATTTCAGGACAAGTTGTGTTCCAACTCACTATAGTTCAGAACCGCTTTCGTAATTGGATCATTTGAATTGTTATGCGTTTTATATGTCTACCTGCCAATCACGGACGGTCAGTATCGGAGAAACTTAATTCTGATTGGCTGACTCACGTAAAAGGTTGTCTTCACACAAATATAAGTGGCCAAAAGTGAAATGAAAACTGCACGTGTGCAAATAAGATATTGAAGTCTAACCTCCGTGTAATCATTTTTGCGAAAAAAAGTGTCTCTAATTATTAATTACTATGTAAGTTCACTATATATATTTATTTATATTAAAAATATCCGTAAAGATAAAGTAATTATTTAAGTTGTATTAAATGAATTCCAAACTAGCTTACTAACTGGACTGTTAACTAAAATATCTTACTGTAATCCGAATCTACCGAAAAAATATAGAATTAAAATTTTGTGTGTCCAATTTCATGAATCATTATTTCATCATAAGGATTATTATTAAAAATATTAAGATTCACTGTATTTAATGAGAAATCGAATTAGATTTTGCAATGGCTATGTCAAATTCATAACTTAATAATTAACGTTTAATATATCTGAACATATAATTTGTGGTCTTTTTTATATCTATAACAGTCTGTTAAGTAAAAGTAATGATAAAAAAAATGATTTAATTTCCAATTCGCATATTGTATGTCAGTGTGAGGAAATAGAATATAATCTTAGATCTTATAACTTTTGTCGGTACTAACAACAAATGCTGACCAGGGGTTCGAAGGTTGCCCGGCTCCATAGGACAGTAATGACTTCACGGTAAACGTTACACATAAACAACAGATAAATCTTACCACAGATTTTATAATTAACCAAATATCTTCATGTCCGGAACATTTGTTGCAGCCAGTCTCCGCAGACATACGGGAGACACTAGAAAGAAACACTATTAAAAAATACCTCTAGCTGCTGACCAATAAATACACATAGAGACTTGAGTGAATCTATATTAGATTTAATTTAAAAGAAATATTTTGTTTTGATCGCAATGAAATAAATTACTATTCATGCAAATATTCTGAGGGAATTTCTTACTAGCTTTAAAATTAAGGTTAGTTTGTGTGGCCGTAACTATGGATGTAGCCTTATCGTACGTATCTCTTATTAGAAATTCAAAAGTAATTATGTCTTTTCAAAATCTTTAAATCTCTTGTAAAAATATAAAAATTAAATTAATTAATAGTTCTTCTCACACCAAATCAGTTGGGAGAACACAAGTCATCTGTTCAACGCTTCGTAAGCAAATGGGCAGAGCAACTTTTGCATACTGGAAATCCAAGTTGGCACGAATCAAAAACAAATTAATTAACAAAAATTTTTCCTTACTTTACTGTTGCAGTCTCTGCGTCGATATTCAAAATACTTAGCTTAAAAATCTTGATAGCAGCCACATCTCTTAGTATCTTCTTAAGCTGGTTCCGCTAGTCGCTGGCCTTAATCTTCTCTTACAAGGCTCTCTGGTCTGAGGTACGTTACTACAGTCTTTACCGTACCACACGCATATATAGGTAGCTCTTCCTTTACTTTAATTTATAACCCGCATACGTAGCCCGTGCAGAGTAATATATTATTCTTCCGTACCGTGCATCTTCGCCCCGTCAGCAGTCTGCATTAGGGTATGTAACTCAGCCATTCTAACCAGAAAAGTAAAAATTACTTACCCACTAGGTCACCATCTGCCTGGCGGAAACAAGATGGCTAGAAACGTCTCAAACTGCATACTTAAAGAATACCTTAAAACATAGTGACATTCACAAGACGGCTACATCATATATTACAAATTACATTTTGCGTTACTTGGTAACCAAACAGCAAATTCCTCCATGCAAAATAACCCATATTCAAATACCTTAGTGATTGAAAACAGAAAGACTTATAATCATAATTTAACTGAAAACTGCTTATTCAGAGGGTAAACAACCTGCAATTAATAATAGTGTATAGATTAGATCTGGTATAATAAAATATATCTGTCACAAATAAATAATTTAAAAATCAAATAAATATAACGTTAACACATACATTGCAAAAATAAACTGAGATAGCTGTAACAGGAAAAGTAGCCGTTTTTTGAGGCGTTACAATATTTTCCATGGACTGTTATATTTTGTTTGTTATTGTTAATATTTAACTGTTATCACAAACCAAACAATATTAAATAACAAAAATTGTCTTATTTTAACGAAATAGTCATGTCACAATGTCACAATAGCCGCTCTCTCTACAAGTTTTTTACGCCAGTTTGACACGACACTTTCGCCACTTGAAACTCATGTTTTTAGTTATGTGTTGAGTAATTTTCTCGCTGTAGATCATTACGCATAGTTTTTTTGAGCTTGTTATAAATTTGAGATTGTTGACACTTTTTTCGCGTGCATTGAAGCAACGAACATTGTTTCGAATTAAACATAGATAAAAGTGATCATGAGAAACTACAGTGTGCTGTGGTATGCTTGCTCGTTTCTTCCTCGGAGTGGACAACGCTTCGCTTGGGTCTGATTCATTAGGTCTCCATAAGTCTTTTGCTTTGCTTATGTATTGATTTCATGGTTGTTTAACTAACATCAGTACAAAACACAGCACGGCGGGTTGCCTGTTTTGCAGAAAAATGAAAAATTCTTGTTATTTGCCTCTTTATCAAATTCTTCTATAACATGACTTGTTAACTAACGTTATGTAATATGAACAACGTTGTTCTTTGGAGATAAAGTTTTATATTCCTAACTGTTTTAAAACTACAAAAATAGAAAAAAAATTACAAAAGACCCTTGTAAAGCTGTCAAAAAACAAGGAATTGAACCATGGACTTCTGCTCAGGTAGGCCCACCATTTGTATGATGTGTGAGTTGTTGATTATTTAGTGAACATTCAGACAGATAGAAAACACTTGGAACTATTATTAAGTTCACTGAATAATGAGCAAACTGATTTCAATGATCTTCGTTGTAGGGCATAAGTTTATTGAATTGTTTAACTTCAAATAATTTGGAGGTGCCTGCAATTGTAATTTTTATATAATACTGATGAATGTTTTGGCGTATCTCTCCAGTGTAATAAAATTCCATTAGGGCTGGCTCTCCAGTACGGTAAAACCACATTATGACTGGCTCTCCAGTAGAGTAAAATGTAACTGAAAGCTCACTTCACACTCGCGCGTACGTTATACTGCAGAGCATTTAGCAGCGATACTCTCTCCCCAAGCCAAGCCTCGTCTACCACGTCCAGTGTAGGATTGTTGGCTCCCTCACAGGAAGTATTTTATCCTCCTTACTTTCCTAAGGAAAGAAGGGCTTATGATATCACTTTTCTGTCTGTGTGAGTATGTGTGTGTGTGTAGGTGCGTGTAAGACTGAGTGTCAGATTTGTCAGATTTGTCTACAAAGAGTCGCATATGTCCGTTATTTTGTTAGATAGCCCCACATTAAAATAATTTTTTTTTGTCGTATTTCGGGAGACAGCCAACACACTTCTACCAAATTTGTCGAAGAAGTTGTAATGTGGTAGGCCATATTAATTTTTATGTTATGAGTGTGACAGATACATATTTGCAGAATGGCGGCTATACAACGGTTTAGCTTAGTGTGCGGTATCTAAGAATTCATGTGGCAGATTTTAACTTTACTTTGTTTACTGGCAGTATCTATGAATATTATGATGTGCTCATATATAACCTTTTAGTTTTCCACTAGTGAAGATCGTCACCTGCAAAAATGGAGGATGTATGAAATATTTTGAGGCCCAATCACTGATTCCACGGAATTTTACATGCAACTAGTGCTACAGTAGTGTATGTAAACTAACAGGTTTTAGATGCAGCAGGCATTTTTAATGGCGTTTGAATCAATAAATAATGTTAGTATATAAGGAAATTCAACAAAAACTCAAACCAAATTTTGTACACTAACAGTATTCAATAGAAGAATTAATTATGCATAAATACATACTATTTTGCCGGGTTCTTTTGCAAAATAATGCTTGGCAATAATGTTCAACATTTTAACAAATTTTCTCAAATATTCAAGTGATTTATACCAAATTGTTTACACCGGTAGAAGGCCATGTTAACTAACATGATACAAGTAGGGTAAGACATTGATTTCCAAATGGCGAGCAGATAAATATTTGATAATTTTGTCACAGCTATTAAACAATTCGACCAAATTCAACCAAAATTGTTATGTTGACAGTATCTATTAGGAACATCATATACAGAACTATTTTTAGGTAATTGTTTACGATAGCACCAAAATGAAAATAATGTTTTATGCCATATATCAGGAACCAGTCAACCGATTTATACTAAATTCATCACACAATTAGCACTACAGTAGTCCATGTAAACGTAGTGTTTGAGTACCTCAGACACTTATTTGCAAAATGATGGCCCTGTAAATATTAGAGGTTTGTAAAACCTACCTTTCAAAACATTAGACTGATTACAGGCAAAACAGAAGCTCTGAATCTTACTTCCGTAATGTAGTCGATTGCGTGCTAGCTTATGGTACGAGGTTTTCTGTGTTCGAGTCCTGGGTGAGGTGCGTGTGTATTTGTAATTGTGTCACTACTGCTTCATATGTTTCTGGTTTCATCTATAATGATATTGCTGTCAAAGTACGTTAAGGCCTCCCTATCATTTAAGCTTTTAAGAACTTAAAAAATAATTATTTTTACCTTTATAGAGGAAATTAGGCTCATTTGTTATACCAGTAAGTTTTTGTTTTATTTTTCATACAAATTTGCTGACAAATACTAAGGCATTAACCGGGCCATGTAATATTTTACTGAAATTTATTTAAGTGCATTCATAATAGAAAAAATTCCAGTATACAAATATTATTACTTTTTTGGATCCATGTAATATTTACTCTAAAAATACAGTAAGAGAACTTCCTTTTAGCACAGCTGATTTTGAAAACAACAAATGTGACTACGTAAGCCATCATGAACATAAAAAAGTAGCTTGCTAATATTTGTTTATTGAAGTAGGCCAATTAGTTGTACAAATAACATACTCTTCCTACTGTAATATTATCATTTGTGTGATTGTTATTTTGAAATAAGGGACCATTGCGTATAGCAGTGTTCTCTTTTGGTCTTGTCACACAATAACCAACTACGTAATAGCAAAATTACCACATATAACTCGAACTCTATTAGTATGGGCATTGAAAATTGCCTAATATATATCCAATTTATTAAGAGGACGACACTTACCTGGCAATACATTGACAAACCTCCAAGTGAACCAAAATGGATCATTCCTGAATACAATATCGCCGATAAGGCACAGAGCATCAACCACCCAATCAGATAATGGGTATGCCTACATCGGAGGATTTTGGCAAATAATTGGGGCGCGCATCCTATTTAGAAAAAGCTAAATATTGTATAAGGTCAGCGCCAACAGCTAGGGTCTTCAGCGCCGATGGTGGTGAGGCAAGGTTGAGATAGGGCAATGACGGAATAAAAAATACGGAATCTGGAGCACTTGAAGAAGAGCCGGCCTGTCGACGGCAATTACGTCAAGTTTTCCACGTGCAAATCTCAGGAGCGACCCGTCTGGAATGGGAACGTTGTCGGCGTGTAGGGAGGTGATTATTCTAGCCACTACACCACCGCGGCATCAGAAGCACTGCTATGCGGTTATGCTCCTGTGTATCTACTTGTCTTCAAGTGATATTTCATGCAAACTGGCTTGTGCAGAATGTTCGACAGAAACACGAACGTGTGATAGAAGTGGGCTCCACACCACTGAATACTGTCTTTTCCCATGGTAATGGTTCAAACATGTAGGAATGATAACGAACAAAAAATGTAATTAATTTGCGATTAGGAACTTCAATCCAAAAACACAAAATTTTTACGTTGTAAAAAAAACTATTTCGGAATAAAATTTTCTGAAAAACCTTCACTCGAATAAGTAAATTACCTTAGAAATAAGAAAAAAGCATTAAAAAGGGTTGATTAAAATGTAGTTATCCAGAATTGATGCAGTCATGGTAATGCCACGGTAAGTTNATCCAAAAACACAAAATTTTTACGTTGTAAAAAAAACTATTTCGGAATAAAATTTTCTGAAAAACCTTTACTCGAATAAGTAAATTACCTTAGAAATAAGAAAAAAAGCATTAAAAAGGGTTGATTAAAATGTAGTTATCCAGAATTGATGCAGTCATGGTAATGCCACGGTAAGTTCTGTCAGATACAGCCAAACATCTGTGAAGATGTTCAAACGATGAGACATGCAACCAGTTTTCTTACTAGCAGGTCCGTTTCGTTCTCTTAAGGTGTATCTTAGACAATACATTGACCCGTTACAATGGTGCAAGTCAAGTAGTTATAATTTGCAAGACTGAGATGTGGATTGTAGTTGAAACTAAATGGTTTAAATAAAAACCCGAGGAAGAACTTTACTTCAGCTATTTACTGCTGTTATGTTATGTAGGCAACATAAAAAGCACCAAAAGCACCAGACAAGAAATTTGTCTCTTTCTGCNTATGTTATGTAGGCAACATAAAAAGCACCAAAAGCACCAGACAAGAAATTTGTCTCTTTCTGCGACATTGATTGCACACTCACTAGGCATACAATATAATATCAAACTAATGACAGGTTGCGTTTGTTTCGCTTGGACTAAAAAAATATGCCTNTGTGGATTGTAGTTGAAACTAAATGGTTTAAATAAAAACCCGAGGAAGAACTTTACTTCAGCTATTTACTGCTGTAATGTTATGTAGGCAACATAAAAAGCACCAAAAGCACCAGACAAGAAATTTGTCTCTTTCTGCGACATTGATTGCATACTCACTAGGCATACAATATAATATCAAACTAATGACAGGTTGCGTTTGTTTCGCTTGGACTAAAAAAATATGCCTNACTCACTAGGCATACAATATAATATCAAACTAATGACAGGTTGCGTTTGTTTCGCTTGGACTAAAAAAATATGCCTTGCCCTTTTAAAATGTCCAGTAAAATGTCCATTCAACTCAAGTGACCAGAACTCCCTTAAAATATGAACTTTAAGGGTCATAATGCACATCCAACAATAATTTATAGCTGAGCTTGATTAAATACCAATATATAAACATTTAAAATAAACTAACATATAAAACATATTTTCACAAAATATTAAACACATTCAGCATAACCAGACCCAAATGAAAACCTTAGAAAATTTATACCTATCCTTATACCTACCCTTCTGCAGCTCATACTACTCCAGTCTGATATCTGAATAAGTGGTTCCACTCACATACTTTAATTATTGAAAATACAATGCAGATATATCAACCCTTTAGTGACAACTATCAGAAAATATATACTTGGTCCCTCTGATTAATTCAAATTCACTGCGCTATGTTAAAAAATTCGAATTCAATTAAAATACAGAACATTCCCAGGTAGTTTAGTTCAACCTCCCGACGCAGTTGTATGCGCAACAAGAAATCGGAATACTCGTCCTCAATTGTAGAACAGTAGACAAAAATTAAAATTCCAGGTACTATAATTGTCCGACAAGCACCGCAGAACGTACCAGTTCTCTATTCTCGTATTTACTGAACACTGATTAGACACTAACATTTACTNTCCGACAAGCACCGCAGAACGTACCAGTTCTCTATTCTCGTATTTACTGAACACTGATTAGACACTAACATTTACTTCGTGCATTTGAAGATTCATACTATCACCGCCGCAGTAAGTTAGTTTTCAGATTATCTCTCTACAATGTATTAATTTGTACACAATTAGCAACACTTTGTTCACGAGTACCTCTACATTTCCCTTGTGCGTTAAACAGCACCCAAATGTCTGTCGCGGGAAATTACTGTGTAAGTCTGTGCACTACTTATGTTGAAACCCGCAAAACCCGCATACAGAGTGCCTAACAAGTAACCAAATTGGTATTACATTAAAAATGACAGAGCGGTCCCAGGCAAACACAATATCGCTATGGTATCAGCAGGCCAGGCATGGGACGGCCCGTTTTGACGGCCGGCCTCAGCTGTTCATGATGTCATCAGCCACATGGCCGAGCACACTTCTTCCACAACATAATGATCACCAAACAGCTTCCGCGTAATAACCACAGCAAATTTCGTTACTGAAATCCCGCATTAATTATAGACTTTTGGCGCGATGTTAGTTCGGCGCAGNTAATAACCACAGCAAATTTCGTTACTGAAATCCCGCATTAATTATAGACTTTTGGCGCGATGTTAGTTCGGCGCAGGTTTCTATCGAAAAAATATTTCATTATAATTACCAACGGTTTCATGACAATCCCGGCAGCTCGCCCAACCCGCCACGGTGTGCCATCGCCGGCGGCGCCATCTTGCCGCTGCCGCAGTCAATTTGTCCGCCTTGTACGCCCGTCAACTCGCCACTCCTAGGTACAACAGTTCTCCCCGGCTCGTCACCGCTCGGCACGACCTGCGCGCCCCTGGTGACAGCTGTCGCGCTCAAAGAGCATAGACGCTACAAATAAAACCTGTGCACCGCCACGCTTGAGGCGCGCTGTAACTAAGCACCGCGCTTGACCAGTACACAAACCATGAGATATTAACTAACAATATAGCGTGCATGCACACACGCACATCACATTTCACATTACCATATAAAAAACTACCCAACAGTCTCTGATCAGGCAAATAAATTCGCCAAAATATAGAACTACGTTTTCTAATTCACTTTTCAGAGAAAGCTTGCCGAGCACCATTTGAAAATGAGTTGGAATGCCATTAAGTTGAATCCACATGCATTGACGAACAACAAGTTGGGCATGTTCCAGTAAGTAGGAAAACGTGTCCCTCAAAAACAAAGCTTNATCCACATGCATTGACGAACAACAAGTTGGGCATGTTCCAGTAAGTAGGAAAACGTGTCCCTCAAAAACAAAGCTTTAAATGCTGCAATTAAGAAGGCTGCAGATGATTTGTGCCTAGCAAGTAAATCTACACCATGTTCGTTCTCATGTTCACCACATACATTAACTGAATTAATTTATATCAATTTAGAAATTGGATCTGAATCTTCCTCTGCATGACCATTACGACTATCAAACACCCATTTGCTTGTGAAACATCTGTTATTTCTGAAAGGCACAGAACACAGGGGATTGAATGACGAACATACAGCGGTGCAGTACCTAATGACTGAACTTTATGTGAAGTGTAAACTCAGCAGGTCTTGAGGTATGAACTATCTGTGAATTGTAGAGGTGCAGTTGCTGTTCACGTAGTGTTTTCCAAACAGTAATGTCCGCGACACACATGTGACGTTACACTGTCCGGGTGCTTATTGAAGGCTCCTCGTCCACGCAATCAAACACTCTGCTTCTTAGAAGTGGGGAGTCCATACAGTTCCTCTTATTCCTTAGTCGTGGAAATGTGATGGAAACATCCTTGCTCCCTATAACAGTTGAAAAATTCTTGGAAGCATGTTCTGCCTCTACGTCAATACGTGACCCGAAATCATCTTTCGGCTTCCCTAATCTTTCTGTTAGTTTGGCAGTCAAGAAATACCACAACTGCCATATACACAACTGATTACTCAAATTAATTCACACTGATTATAATCATGCTTCAAAATATAAATACAGAATGCTTTCATATCACTCTTATATCAGGACATACAACACTGAAATTACACATCACGCCAGGTAGTATGTTAGTAGCGTTCACATTCCCCTGCTCGGTCATCCAGATATCGGTTTTCCAAGGTTACCTGAAATCACTCCAGGTGAATGCACGGTTGGCTCCTTACTACAGAACGTGGCCGATTCCTTCCCTGTTTCTGCTTCTCTGAGCAACTTGCTCCATCTCTCATGATCTCGCTGTCGACGAGACGTTAAGCTCTACCTACATGCACTCTAAGAAATTAATTTGTTACTTTACCATATGAGTGTATACGTACAGTGACAAAGCGCGAATGGTAAATTGTTTTCCCATACATGCATGGTAACTTTCCTACAGTTGGTCAGGAAACAGTCAAATGCGTAGGGAAGTTCCCAACTTTCTATAGTAGCAATGCTTATCATTCCCATATTTTCAGCCTGACATGTAGTATTNATGCGTAGGGAAGTTCCCAACTTTCTATAGTAGCAATGCTTATCATTCCCATATTTTCAGCCTGACATGTAGTATTATTTCCATACACTGTACCGGTTAAAAACTTACATTACAGTTTAGGAAATTTACGAGAAATGTTTTTACAGCGGGCTATCCTTTTGGCGGGTTGCCTACACTACTACATGAAAACTAGGGACAACAATTTCGGCTTATAACTTTCGACTGAGAAGATTCTGAACAGAGTTTCTTATCTGAAATGAGTGATTTTCACTTTTCTATTATGCCTAAAAGTTTTCAGCGTCAAAAATGAAAGACACTGTACAAAAGCATGGAATCCGCGAGCAGAGGCTTTATTCCGTAGCATGGTTTTCTCAAGAGAGGCGAGTTTCCTCGCACGTCCGTAGCGAATGCCACAGTCGCTTGCGAATCGTCAGGTAGTACATCTATCAGCAAATGGCAGAACTTGGGAAAACTTCCAAGCTCCAGCCAACACACAAGCGATACTCGCACACAGTAAGGTGAACATTTCTTCAAGAAAAANTGGGAAAACTTCCAAGCTCCAGCCAACACACAAGCGATACTCGCACACAGTAAGGTGAACATTTCTTCAAGAAAAACCCTGTGCTCTGTGGCCAATACAGACAATATTACCGTCCAAGCTCTTAATCGCGAGTACCGAGGTGTTAATTGCTTCTTCTAAATTAATAATGGTTTGTTAATGTGTATACATGTTTTGTATGAATTCAAATAAAAGTCGTACGAAAAAAACCTTTATTACTTTTTTAACAATACGTCTCACACTTTCTTACAGAAATAGCAACTGGCATAGGTAGTGTCATAATACTTCCACCACTGTTGACGCCATGTTTAATAATTTTTATAGTTTAAGGAAGTCTCTGAAAATGAAACCAGTTAATTCAAGTTATCTTTATAAAGAAACCACAATAAATTATTTGCAACATGAATAATAACTGACATGCGTAAAGAATGCAAGCGTGATTTGTAGGTTATAAACAAAGGCTGGATAGAAATCATACAAGTACGTGTTCTCACTTGTCTCGCTACTCCATTAAAAAAAAATCTGTAATATTAATGAAGACGTACTTTATAAATAACAGAAATAAACGAAATGTTTAATGCGGATTTGGCAATAATCTTTTTAAACAATTCGCAATAATTTCGTTTCATACTAAATTACAATAAATCCAAGGAAACAATAAGAACAGCTAGCCAAATCAGGTAAGATTCAAATACGTTAATTTTTTCAGAGATAAAATGTAAGATAGCATTCTTAGGAAGTAGTTGTTTTGAAAATAATCTACTTATCTTGTAAAAATGGTTATATTTATAGTTTCAGTAATAGTTATACAGTACATTAAAATTTTGCCGGTTTATTACGCGCAAAGCTCGTCTTTACTTGTTTTGTGCTACGCATACATCTGACCCACGACCCATCTCCTCGAGGACTGCAAGCTAATAGAAAACAGACCACTGAATGTAGTGTCAGTCAGGCTTCTCACTGTGGAAGCAACTAGCCATTGAAGAGCTGATATTAGCTTGAGTATGCATACGAGAACGAAGCTTAAATCACTAAGGCAGCCGCTTACCTGGCACTTGAACTGCATTGAAAATTGTTTGAAATGCAGTTTTTTTTCTTTCAAAACCGTAAACATGCGCGCATAATGCACATAAACGAAAAGAAAACCCATTTCAGACTAGTCGTGTATGCTATTTTCATTACATAACGCCCATTAGAAACGTTATTTTAATGTTCTCTTATGTGGTTGAAAACGGCTTTATTTAGACTGCTATTTCTCAAAATATACGAACCGGATTCATGCAAAACTTCGATAGACGATTGCATTGGACTTTTATTCATTATTATGTCCAATAAAATGATAGTTTGATGCTTATATTCTTATAGTTGCAGCTCTATGACGGGAACATTGCACGCGAGTTCACAACGTTACGCATAGAGGCGATTTCATCTTACATGCGGCTGTCGGCGTCGCCCGTAGCGCTTCANCACGCGAGTTCACAACGTTACGCATAGAGGCGATTTCATCTTACATGCGGCTGTCGGCGTCGCCCGTAGCGCTTCAACGTTGCTTACTTACACGCACGAACTCACCCCTCACCTGGCGGCAGCCTTAACTCGCAAATTTTCCCGGAATTTACAAGTGCTACCAGTAACATTTTGGAATGATTAAAACACGACATATTCAGCCATTGACCGGATCACGAACGTATGTGTCATCTTACCAACTATTCATTACAAAAATGAAACTTAAAAATACTTTCATTACAAAAATTAACTAGAAACTAAATTTTTTTAGCTGCTGCCATCTCACAAAATATTGTACAAAAAAGCTGTAAACTCGCATGTTTTAAGCTGACAATGAGAACTACAATATAAAAGTTTGAACTGAATTTCGAAACATATGACAAACAAACATGCGACCGTATTTACTAAAATAAGAACCTGACTACCAAAATTCACACTAAGCACAATCCTTATAAAACATTTGGCGCGGTTCGTTTGAATATTTGCCAAAATAGATGTAAGATAAAAACTAAATCTTCCAGGTGGCGTTATCNACATTTGGCGCGGTTCGTTTGAATATTTGCCAAAATAGATGTAAGATAAAAACTAAATCTTCCAGGTGGCGTTATTTTTCAAAATAACGGACAATATATGGCCTGAATAAAAATACGAATTTCTCCCAAAATTTGTTAAAAAATAAGTTAAATTGCCATTATGNAACATTTGGCGCGGTTCGTTTGAATATTTGCCAAAATAGATGTAAGATAAAAACTAAATCTTCCAGGTGGCGTTATCTTTCAAAATAACGGACAATATATGGCCTGAATAAAAATACGAATTTCTCCCAAAATTTGTTAAAAATAAGTTAAATTGCCATTAAGTATGAAATTCTAACTCAAAATATTTATATCCGCATTATTTCAAACATTTGTTTCTGATATACAAGAACAATATTTTTTATGACAGGTTGACTTAAGACTACTAATAATTCAAGTTTTAGGGGAATCGGTTGAGAATTAAGTTGAGTTTGAAAGATTTTCGCGGCTTTATACAACAAGGTCTTGAGAGCCTATAAGGGTGCAGTGAGATGAGAATGGAGCAACACAGGAATGCAAGGGCGGAGGAAACGGGATATCCCCGAGAAAACCCGCCAACCAACGTCATCGTCCGACACGATTCCCACTTGTGAAAATCCGGGAGTGATCCGGCCGGGGATTGAACCTGGTTTGCCTTGGTGGGTGGCCCCTCGACTGCGAGGTTCGCGACTATTCACACACGTGTTTTATATTTGAGTATGACGCTATATTTTTAAGTGGCGAAGTAGTGACATGTGTTTCTGATTTGAATGCTGACACGCGAAATGCCAACATACCAAATTTTGTTTATATGCATCAAAGAGCTCCTGAGCTGAAATCACACATTACTCCAAAACAATCATGGTTCTTATTTGGAAAAAAAAAAAAGCATTCGGCACGATCGTAAACTGTAACTCTCGGGTAGTTTTCGAAGTGTAGTAAATTGATGCAGTGGTTTAAAGGCTCATAGTAGCACACTTAGAAAAACACAGTCGGTAGAGGAAAACAATTTCGTTAGTCTATATTTCGTTTGGAAAGTAGAATGGCGAATTAAAATACCAGTTTCCTCATTTCTAGTCTTCTGTTGTAATCTTGAAATGGAACCAATGGCTTCTTTTTATGACGTATCACCCATTTTTAGCCTACTTTCCGAAGGGAATAAATGCTTATGAGATCGCTTTCTTGTCTGCGTGTCTTTGTGTGCATGTGTGTACGTGTGTGTATGTGTGTATGTGCGTATTTATATGTGTGCGCCTGTATGTGTCCCCCTTTAAATATTTGAACGCGTCAACCGAATTTCACCAGACTCGGTACACATGTAGTTCTAAGCAAGGACACCTGACTTTTGTAGTTTTCTACCACGCCAAAATCTTACTTTCAAAATGGCGGTCATGTAAATATTTAGGGTGATATGTTATATCTCGGAATAATTTCAATCGATTCAAACCAAATTTTATATGCTGACAGCGCAAGTTGTAAGTATTTAATTCAGAGGTGAATATTGTTGCCAGTCCGCCATTTTAAAAAATAGTGCTACATGAAATAATTTAGCTTAAATATTATATCTCGAAATATACTTAACCAATTCTCGCCAAATTTGGCACATAAGTAAAACTATGATACCAGGTAAATAATAATTGAACTTAGTTGGGCACTTTCTTTTAAAATGGCGACCATCAGTTTTTAGGTTTACTTGGTATAACTATCGTATCATTTGAGCAATTTCAACTAAATTTTGTACGCTAACAGTATATATTACAACCATCATATAAGCCAAACAACAGTTTATTTTTCCCGCCACATTTAATTTGGAAAATCTTTATTCAAAACCAGCCAACGAAGTTTTTGCTCGCCATGAACTCGCAACACGAATACAACAATCTGGAAAATCTATTACTACATATCTTGAGTCACGAAAAACGCCTTGGTAAAGAATGTAATTTTAAAGCTGTTTATGTTGAGATCGATAGGAATGATTGTATAAGAGATGCTTTCATTGGCCTCTTACAAGATTAGTATATCAGACAGCGTCTTCTAGAAAATCCTAATCGTTCATTGCATGATGCTTTCGGACAAGTTTAATTTCTAGAAATGGATCAGTATCAGGTATCATTCTACAATTCTCCTGTAGTAGTTCAATCCGTTTCAATGCAAGATAAGTCTAGCCTTAATGAAATACTAAATAATGATCACACAGTAATGTATCAATTGAGGGTGTTGTGGCTGCAACTGGTGAGAAAAATATTATTTCTGTGGATTTAGTAAACATTCCAGGAATATTTGCCTCATCTCCCCTCCCCTAGAAAAGCTGTATGAAGGCTGTGGGGTCACTATGAGAAGATCTGCCAGCAACGATTTTAAAGGGAAACACGAATTATCACTTCTTATATCCAAACATTACCCCATTCCTGTATCGCAAGTTAGTTTTCTGGTCTATCTAAGGCTGTGGTTCCTATTTTTCTTAACGGCACTTCTGTTTATTCTACCATTGACACTGGCAGTACCTCAAGTTTCATAAACGAGAAACGTGATCAACCACTTCGTCTTCCAAGAGTCAATGGCAAAGGAATGGAGGTATCCATGACTTCTAGCAACCTTCGATCTTATTCGCGATGTGAGTGCTCAGCAACACTCACATTTCAAGGGTATGTATAAGGTCCTACTGTCTTGAACATTCTGCCAAATATCTGCATTGATGTTGTCAACGGGCGTGACATTTTAAAACAACACTCCTTTGTAAGCATTAAATTGGGAGTTTTTCAAGACTCACGTAGTATATGCGCTTNCGGGCGTGACATTTTAAAACAACACTCCTTTGTAAGCATTAAATTGGGAGTTTTTCAAGACTCACGTAGTATATGCGCTTTAGCTGCTGCATGTATGGAACACGTATTATTATTCCCCAATCTCATGCCGAATATTAGGCCAATATTGGTTTAATCTCGACGGGACACGGAATCCGATAGAAAATGCATAGACATTGAAACATAAAAACTACTAAGGGAAAGAATAATCGAAGATAGATATTCACCATGGAGAGCCCAAGCCTTGGTCGTGGAATTATGAAAATGGCAAGAAACTAACTGTCGTGGAATTTTGAAAATTATAAGAAACGAATTGTCAGTGATTACTCCCAGACCATAAATCGATATACATATATTGATGCATATCCATTGCCTAGAATAGAGTGTGTAGTAAACAAAGTAGCCAATTTTGAGGTTTTTAGCTCAATCGATATTCAAAGTGCTTACCATCTGATTCATATACGCGAGGAAGATAAGCTATTTACAGCATTCGAAGCCTGTGGTAAGCTGTGTTAATTTAAACGGATTCCTTTTGGTGTAATTAATCATGTGGCTGCATTACAAAGAGCGATCGACAAGATTATCTCAAATAAAAACTTAGCTGGCGCTGCTGGGGCATACCGGGACGATATTATAATTGGTGGAACAAATCAAGAAGAAGATGATGTAAATCTAAAAAAACTTTGAAGCAGTTGAAAAAATATTACATCAAAATATACGAAGAATAATCTTGTTTCTCAGTTCACTCAATCCATTTTCTTATATATATTATTAGCATTAATTAATTCGTACAGACCATAAGCGCCTTCGGCTACTTCATGAACTTGATTTCCCAAAGGACATATCTTCTTTAAGAAGAGCACTAGGTATGTTTTCTCATTATTTACACTTCACTCCAAACTTGAAAATTTTTTTCCAAATATTAACGCAGATCAAACTTCCTCTTGAACCTTAAGATGTAGAGATGTTCAACCAGTTGAAAGAACAACCGCGAATGCTTTCGTTTCTTCAATACATTCCAAAAGAGTATTCGCAGTAGAAACAGACGCTAAGAAAGAGCTATAGCTGCAACACTCTCTCAAAATGGTCGACCATGAAATGCTATGCAATCCTGCAAAAACTCGAATTTATCATTGGNATAGCTGCAACACTCTCTCAAAATGGTCGACCATGAAATGCTATGCAATCCTGCAAAAACTCGAATTTATCATTGTGCAAAAACTTGTCGTTTAACCTAGAACAGGTTAGAAGATTTGTTTTGTCTTGTAGAGTCTGCAATGTGATCAACCCACGGTCCTTCAAGCATAAATGTCACCTTATTAAAGTGACATAGCCATTTAAGAGCCTTCATATAGATTTAAAAGTACCATTAATTTCAAGCGCGAAGAATAAGTACCTTTAAATTGTTGTATATTAATTTCATCGGTTTCCTTGTACATTTCCTTGGTGTAATCTATCTTCCACAATAGTTATAACAAAGCTTTAATAACTTTTTTATATTTTCGGAACACCAGCATATGAGGACTCAGAAAGAGGTACGTTGTTTATGTCCAGAGAGCTGAAGCATTTTCTGGACTCTCTTGGTGTTGCTACGATTCTAACAACTCCATACAATCCCCAAGGAAATGGGCAAGCAGAACGATGTGCTGGTATTGTATGGAACACAATCGAACTAGCAATAAGAATCAAGGGAATCGACCCACGACATTGGGAATTGGTACTGGTTGATGCACTACACTCAAAACGTTCTCTCCTCTGCACTCCTAAGAATGAAACTCCTCATTAATGCATGTTCAAGCATACCAGAAAATTTAACAACAGCTCTTCTACCCCAACATGACTGTTAACTCCTGGACCTATGTTAATGAGGCGTCATGTTAGACACTCAAAGTATGAACCTCTCGTGGACGTAGTTACCTTGTAGGAAGGCAACCCTGAATATGCTTACATCAGACTTCCAGATGGTCGTGAGACCACTATCTCTACTAGATACTTAGCTCCTGTTGGAGAGAAAAAATTTTAAGATCCTGATGAATCTCCTTTAGCTGAAGAATCTCCTTTAGCCGACATTTCACATCCTTTGAATGAAGAGAACAGTCCATCGAGAACTATGCCTGGAAACTTTACAGATAATCAGAACTCACCGACCGCTAGTTTCCCAAACCCTACTCCTCTGCGCTGCAGTGAAAGAGTTCGCCGTAGACCTGGTTATCTTGAAGATTATATAATGTTGGTGGGGATGAATGCCAATCATACACCTTTTATATATCTATGGAGAGCCAATCTTATTGTCTTTGTTTATTCTCTAGTTTATAAACGTTGAATAAAACCTTTATCAAGGTAATTATCACTACAGTTGCATCAGTTAAATTAACTACGTTATTAAGATATACACAAATTGTGTGACCCACTAACTAAATTCATTATTTACGACACATTTCGCACTATTTTTTATTTGCTATCAGGTTTCCATTTCTTTCGTTAACAACGCGAGAGATAAAGACAGGTTACTGGAATAACTCATTGAATGGTGAAAGCTCGATATTGTCGTTCGATGTAAGGNAACGCGAGAGATAAAGACAGGTTACTGGAATAACTCATTGAATGGTGAAAGCTCGATATTGTCGTTCGATGTAAGGTGGAGAGAAAATGTTTGGTAAAAAAGAGACGGGGGAATAAACCTGTGTAATGTAAACGTGCTATCGAAGAGCAACAGTAGACATAGTGAGATTCCCTGGAATTCTGAGGATATCGAAATTACATAAGANACGCGAGAGATAAAGACAGGTTACTGGAATAACTCATTGAATGGTGAAAGCTCGATATTGTCGTTCGATGTAAGGGGGAGAGAAAATGTTTGGTAAACAAGAGACGGGGGAATAAACCTGTGTAATATAAACGTGCTATCGAAGAGCAACAGTAGACATAGTGAGATTCCCTGGAATTCTGAGGATATCGAAATTACATAAGANTAAACGTGCTATCGAAGAGCAACAGTAGACATAGTGAGATTCCCTGGAATTCTGAGGATATCGAAATTACATAAGAATAATTCTGCAACAAAAATAATTAGTATGCTGCCAATATTTTCTAGCAGAACACTTTTCACTAGATATTGTCTCTCTGTATCATTGAACCCAGATCATAGACGTTAACCATTTGTGTCATCGATTTCTCGTCGGTTCTGTAAAAAATTAAATAACCACAAACCCATTTACACGAGAAAATACCCAGTAAAGGAAAACCAATAACAACTGGTGCGTACGCAGATTACTGCAAAGTATCAAGCGCGCTGATTCCCGCCCCCGACATATATTGGTATGCCCGGCTGTAACTGTACCAGTTTACTGCGAAGGACTTCAATAACAGAATGCCAAAGCACACATAAAATTTCGCAATATATCTCACAACGTGGAGAACCAGCGACCAATAACGCGAGGCGTGATATAGGAGCGGAACCATTGNAATTTCGCAATATATCTCACAACGTGGAGAACCAGCGACCAATAACGCGAGGCGTGATATAGGAGCGGAACCATTACGACCGGCAATTAAACGCGGTTTCGTGGAACTCCCCCTTAACCCCTAATCTTCTGCCCTCCATACTCTTGTTATAGTTCGGAGGTAGAGGCCGTTCACAGTAGTTTGAGCACTTTTGAAAACCCTGCCTAGGACGTTCTTGTCTCCTCACGTTGTGTCCCCCGCCAAATGTACAATTTACACTGCCATTACCCTAATAACCTTATTCATGCGTCAATAGAGTGCAGACGTAAATACTTCCCGCTTTCATGGAACCTCAAGAGTTATAAGGGCTGCACTGCCAAGCGGTATAAGGGCGCCANAGACGTAAATACTTCCCGCTTTCATGGAACCTCAAGAGTTATAAGGGCTGCACTGCCAAGCGGTATAAGGGCGCCATCGCCGCTACGCGCTGGGCTCTGATTTGGCATACAGGGCTCTCGTCGTGATGCGTGTACCTGTGGGAATTAAAAGAGCGACCCTATAATTTTATTAGAGGAAAGTCTGATGCAACGTTCAGTGCGTGTCCATAGAGTACCTTTGTGTATATATCGCAGGGAGATGATAACACCGGAGATTTGATCAAATCCCTAAGGTAGAGGATCAATTCACGGAAGATGTTAAAATGACAACTCTGTGGGGTGATTTCCCTAGAGAAAGTAAGTGATTTGATCAAGNGATCAATTCACGGAAGATGTTAAAATGACAACTCTGTGGGGTGATTTCCCTAGAGAAAGTAAGTGATTTGATCAAGTCCCGTAACTGTTTTAGTGAAAAGACGAAATAAAGAAGTCAGGATTCGCCCAAAGCGTAGCCATAAATTACGCACCATGGCCGAGCCCCAGCGCCAGCAGGAAGGTTCAATGAGGCTTCCAGCTTCAAGTATAACATCTTTTCACTAAATAAGTTAAGGGACTTGATCAAATCACTTACTTTCTTTAGGGAAATCACCCCACAGATTTGTCATTTTAACATCTTCTGTGAATTGATCTTAGGGATTTGATCAAATCTTTGGTTTTATAATATCCGCGCGACATATATAACGCGTATATTTTGAGATACAGCAGTTTCAAAAAGTAGTTTTTAAACATGCTGGAGTGCTCCTTAAATGGCGTTTCTAAGGTGCGTGACGTCTTGAAAGTAATCGACAGATATAGTCTGAAATTTGTGTTCTTTTCGTAGCTAAGCACATTGATTCACGTTTAATAATTTCATAGAAAACCTGAATTTTAAACACTNAATTTGTGTTCTTTTCGTAGCTAAGCACATTGATTCACGTTTAATAATTTCATAGAAAACCTGAATTTTAAACACACTGCAACGCAGTGCGAGCGTGAGGCAGGCTGGCTTCTTAATGTGTAAGTGGAGGAAAAACACCAACCCGATTTACCAAAACATTTTTACATTACACTCGCAATATAAAGTTANACCAACCCGATTTACCAAAACATTTTTACATTACACTCGCAATATAAAGTTAAGGCTTAGAACTATTTCACTTTACACTCTGCCAACTTAACTGATAACCTCATTTCTAGCGTGTACGGTGCCATATAAGCAATTAATTGGCATTGAATTTTTTTCAAATGTTGAATAAAATTTTGTATACTTGACGACAAACAGCGTATGCATGGCGTAACTCCTCACGAAGTACAGAGTGACAGGGACTGCAGTTTACAGCGGGACCAGGAAGGCAGGTCTGGTCTTTATACTGCGGGTAGGAGGAGAAGCGGTGGCTGGTTCAGGAGTTCACACGAGTCCTCGCCAAGCTGATGGCCTACCAGTAAAAGAACCTTCGTTCCCTCGCTCGCCTGTCGGTAAGCTGGCCGTAGAAGGACGGTCGCAAAACAAGAGGCCCAACTCTTCGTAAACGCCCTTCCTTGCGTTCACACCTCTTCTTTTACTCGTCTGACGATCGCAGTTCGTAAACGAGTTTATTGTCGGCGTGAAGGTGCGATCGTAACTTGACGCGGAGGAGGGGGGAAATTCCGTGCACATCTTGTCCTTTGCGTCAGCAAGTGCTCTTCTTACGACCAGAGGACGGCGTGAGAATACGCAGTAACTGACCATCCCTCCCTCTTCCTTCTTCCGCGACACTCTGAACTATCGTCGACGAGGGTGACGCGACAATCGATCCCTTCCAGGACGAAGGTACGACTGCACTCACAAGATCCGGAGGGAGAAATGACAACGTTCTTGTGAGCTTCCCGCTATCTCCTGCCAACACTATCACAACAAAGGTTATTCTCAGACTTGAATGCATGTGTTTTCCCTTTATTGCCGCATAGAAACCACCGAAAATACCAGTCTTATAGTACTACTTTTTATAAGACATGAGTTTGGCACTTCTTCCAAACTGTATATAGGACAATTGTTGTGTAAACTTTACACGGTTACTTTTATTATTCGCCATTTACAAGTCACAAAGATCAAACAGTTGTGGGAAATTTCCACACTGTGATATATATGCATATATAAAGTTGAGAATTATTTCCCTTCTGTACAATTTTTTAAAGGTCCAACGGCCAGTCGAAATACTTTCAATATAATTTCTTCTTAAAAAAAAAAATTATAAGCCTACAAATATTCCCACATACCTATTCTACACACACTTGTACAATAGATAATTAATAAGTGATTTCACAAATAGCAATATCCAATTATAAAATTATTTCAATAAGTAGCGACTGCCTTTCAAACTAATGAAACACGCCAAGAACGCAGCCCTTGCAAAGAAAAGGAAATCATTAACACATCAATGAAATGCGACCACCGAAATAAACGTCACTTTTTCATCGGTAAGCAGTCCATTTTAACTGATCTCCAACAATTTTCGGCTAATTCAATTGCAAATTGTGGCAAGTGAAAGTAATTTAACAATTATATATTTTGTATGGAATTAGTCCATTATCAAACACCAGTAAAATAACACAAAAAACATAAAACATTAAAACCAAATAAAAGCAGAATAGAAGGAAACAGAATTAGGGAGCAATAAAGACACTGTCATCAATAAAACAGCGACAGCAAAAAAATAACTATCAAATAAGCAGAACTATACAGAAAACAACGAAAACCAAGCACTATCACAGTGAAAACCCATCAGGGAGATACAAAATCCTCATCTTCGTCAATTAGTCAACATTTTCTTAAACAAATGCGGACGTAGTCATAAAACGGTTACAATTTAGATATAGAATTTACTTAGGCTTTTTTCACATTTTTCGAATTTATCTCACGAAAACGCATAAAACGACCGTCAGCTAAAGATGTGAAACAATTTTACACAAATAAATGGATACAAGAGGAACTCGCAAAGTTAGAAATGTCGTATAGCATCTCCTTAAAATGAAGAGAAGAACATCACATTAAACTGAGTTCACAGTTCAGTATTTAGAGCTCCCTACCTAATACTTTCATTAAATCCGCTGTGTATCCTTATACCGTAGTTGTCTGTCTATACATTTACATTATTCATCCTGTTTTTAAGTGTACCTTCAACTTAAAATCTAGATTCGTACAAATTTTTAAAAGTTATTTTAACACAACATTTGGTTTGACCTAATACGGTACCTAATACATCTGCGGTAAGGGTTTAAGTTCTGGTAATTTGACTTTTAATTTTATCTTTTAAATTAAAATTGAGATACGGACAAACCACATAAAACATTTCAAAGAAAATATTCTTTTTTAATATTTGTTGACACGAATAACTCTTCTGAGCTATAGCCTAACAAATTAAATTTGTTTATTTTAGAATATTGTATGGAAAATTATACAATGTAAAATTACTATAACTCGTTAAATTTCATTAAATTATTTTCTGAAAAATAATTTTTCACCATTGTCATAATTTTTCAGACTGTTATTTCAGATCATAGCATAGAATGACTTCAAGGTTGGAACGATTACTACTCCCTACCCTATTGGCTATATGATTTTTGAAATGAAGGTTTTGAGGACATGAGTTAGCTTACAACAATTATGTAATGTGATAACATAACTATTGGTCAACATAACTATAAAACTATTATTGTAAACATAACTCACGTGTACGCTCTTAAATTATTAAATTAACTATTGATTAGACATAGGCGCGTCTATTATGTTATTATGGATAAATGACTCCTTCCACATATAACTGCTAGTGGACGTTCTACTAAGGATTGAAGCTGACATGGCGAGGAGTATGAACCTTCTGTTACGTGCGATATTCACAGGATTAGTTAAAGTCCTGCGTTTCCGCCGGCTGTTTAGCCAAGTGACCGCTATACACAGGAGTTGCCGCTATGCGCAGTGTTCCTCCACCTGACCACGTGACACGAGCCCCAGAGTGCATTAAGATGCACAGCTATCCCAATCAAAGTTGTGGTATCAACACGAGACAAAGAATGAAAACGCAACTACACTAAATTAACGGCTCAGAGATCTGAAAATATAATGCAATTGATGCATATCTTTTCAGATTATTAAAACATCTGAATGGTTTTCTACGGAAAAATGATACTCATTAATAGTATAGAGCGTTTATAAAACCATAAATAAAGTTATAATAACAGGAAAAGTTACAAATAAAGAAAATGATTTTACAAATATAATAAATTATTAGTACAAAATTATAACAGATTTGAAGAGATTTAAAAATTTGAAAAGTTGCGGTAACACATTTAACAGAATCGAAATCGGAAAACTAAGTGAAATAATGAAAAATGAATGACGTGCGTGCATAATAGACGTGAGAGACGGCCTGCAACAGACAAACTTTGGTGTTATTTAATCAACAAACCGAAAAAAGTTCTACAGTTATGCAGTTCACATTCATTGTTTTAGTTAAGTATAGAGAGATTACAAGACGAAAATTACTTTGTTTGCACTGGGAAAACTATCCTTATGAGTCTATTCATGCAAAAAGAATTACAAAAGTGTAATTATTTCATGTGTCAATGTTGGTACCGCGAAAATGCTCTCTGGTACACCGCTATACACCAGTGTTCGTGGCAGGCTGTCCGCCTGTAAGGTCTCCGACCACTTATTCCTTTTCCCTCCCCACTCTTTTGTTTCAGTTGTCTATTGGGTAGACGGAAGGGGCCATTAGAAGTTCCCCCATCACAAGAGGTATGGTACCTCCCATCTTATACGTAGGCCTATTTCAGCTTTGCTCTACTTTATAAACTCTGCTATAGCGATAAATCGTACATCACATTTAAGTGTGTATAAGTATATATAATATATATACGTATAACTATAATATCTTCTCCACCATCACTCCCAGTCTTAAAACTGCGCATTAGGTTTCTTCCCGATGAAGTGAAGGAATATAAAATAAAATGAAAAATTGCGATGCCGCATTATTGTAGGCTTTCGAATTCTTTAACTTTACAGCACTTAAATACTTACCTTGCATTTAAGAATTACTGTAAGTAGAAAATACTCAGCAAATGTAAATACTATATAAAGTGAGATGTTTGATAGACTGCAAACACGTCTCTATATTCGATGTATGAATACTGCGGG
The DNA here is from genome assembly GCA_002778355.1 of Clitarchus hookeri. NCBI lineage: Eukaryota > Metazoa > Arthropoda > Insecta > Phasmatodea > Phasmatidae > Clitarchus > Clitarchus hookeri. The sequence goes on from NQII01001317.1 coordinate 465,251, forward strand.
TTGGCTGCTGAAACACTCAACTGTCACTTTGTCTCCTGGTTTACACCCGGGAAGGCTCATCTTCTGTGTTATCCAGGGCGTGTCAAATACGCCTTCATCTAATAACATTGTTTTCAAAACAAACACCAGCTAAAATTTTTCCAATGCTGTTTATGTGAACTAGTGGGGCATTCAAAATTTTAAAAAGTTATCTCGCATGCGGACGTTTATGCGCAGTTCTTTACGTTTCGAGAAACTCGAGCAGTTAAATATCTCAGGCCAGTCAGTAATTAAGCAAAATTCATGCAATTACATAAAAATTTCAATTATAATTTTGTATAACAAATATTTCTTTGTAAATATTACACTTTTAGGTGCCTTAAAATGGAAAAATGGTGGTTTATCTGTATGACGAATAGTTTCCGAGGAAACCAGAAATGTATATTCCACAAAACCTTTAGAAGTTATTGGAAAGAACACATCCAATCGGTTTATTCATAAATATTAAGTGCATTTTCTCAGTTTTTAATGTATTAAGGAAGAAGTAGATTTCTCAGGTATTTTCGTTTAATGGAATTGTTGACATTGCGACATTAAGTGTTACTGCGTCGGTATGGAGCAATACAATGACAACATCTGAACCGATATTGACGATAAACGTTGTCCAGCATTTGTACTTTATACTGGACGATACAATATTGCGGGCTTTATAACAGCCTCGATTTAATTATGAAGGAATATCGGCTTGTCGAAGAGTGGAGGACGCTCGTTGTAAGTAACCCGAACACGACATGAAAAAGGCACGTTCAGCCACGGCTCGCTAGAGAGTCAAATCGCAACATTGGGGCAATGAATTATCGCCCTTATGGCATCAGCACTGGAGGTCACTCATATTAATTTTTACGTTTGCAGGAAACCGAGAGAACATTGTTTATATAAATTTATTTTGTAAAATTAAAAATATCTCTTACTTAGTAACTGATGATATTTATAAAAAAACGTTATCATTTTTTTCATTAGTAATTGAAGTTTAGTTCATTTATAAAGTCTGGAAAAAAAAAATTAACTAGTGAATAACTTTTTGGAGCAATCTCGTTAGCTAACTAAATGAAATAAAGTGTTTCAAAACGGCGGGCATTCACTTAGTGGAAAAAAAAGTAATTGAATGTAAATAATAAGCTGAGTGTTAAAGTTAAGTACTCTTCCCAACATTGCGACAGAAATATAATTTATAACATGATTTATAAATATTGAATTTGCTGGAAAAGAAAACAATTTATTTTAGCAGTGCTTTATTCGTAGCAAGGTAAAAGCCGTCCTCCGTGACGAACACGCAGGTTGCGTATTATATGAATACAGAGAGCAGTTACATTTGTCCTAATAACGGATCACGCTTCCTCGTATATAAAATATATTTTCATGCAAATGTCTGCTAATTTAGCAGTCCAGCCACTATGACTTAGTAATGCATTAGCTAAAATTTTCGTTGGTTTAAAAAAAACCTTTTTTTCCAGAACGATCCATTTCACAGGCTTTAATGGAGTTACCAGATGTTGCAAGTAAAGCGCGTATTGCAATGAGCGCCATATTTCCATTTAAGTGGTTTGGTTTTGCCACAAAACGCACGGCACCTCCTTGTAATACATAGTGATTATAAAAGAATACCCCAAATTTGAAGGTTTATAATATCAAAACCAAACAACCTACATTGGTTGGCCAATCAAATAAACCGTAGAACTGTGAAATTTGTTTACCATACATTTATTAATGTTCAACGTGACCACAACGAGCGGCCCGAACGACATTTACAATATAATCAAACTCGTTCCACACTCTTGTCAGCATGTCTGTTGTTACGGTTTGGATGGCGTCCGTAATTCTCGTTTTGAGGTCATCAATGTTAGCCGGCAATGGTGGACGCAACACTTGTTCCTTAATGNCGTTTGCAGGAAACCGAGAGAACATTGTTTATATAAATTTATTTTGTAAAATTAAAAATATCTCTTACTTAGTAAATGATGATATTTATAAAAAAACGTTATCACTTTTTTCATTAGTAATTGAAGTTTAGTTCATTTCTAAAGTCTGGAAAAAAAAATTAATTAGTGAATAACTTTTTGGAGCCATCTCGTTAGCTAACTAAATGAAATAAAGTGTTTCAAAACGGCGGGCATTCACTTAGTGGAAAAAAAAAGTAATTGAATGTAAATAATAAGCTGAGTGTAAAAGTTAAGTACTCTTCCCAACATTGCGACAGAAATATAATTTATAACATGATTTATAAATATTGAATTTGCTGGAAAAGAAAACAATTTATTTTAGCAGTGCTTTATTCGTAGCAAGGTAAAAGCCGTCCTCCGTGACGAACACGCAGGTTGCGTATTATATGAATACAGAGAGCAGTTACATTTGTCCTAATAACGGATCACGCTTCCTCGTATATAAAATATATTTTCATGCAAATGTCTGCTAATTTAGCAGTCCAGTCACTATGACTTAGTAATGCATTAGCTAAAATTTTCGTTGGTTTAAAAAAAACCTTTTTTCCAGAACGATCCATTTCACAGGCTTTAATGGAGTTACCAGATGTTGCAAGTAAAGCGCGTATTGCAATGAGCGCCATATTTCCATTTAAGTGGTTTGGTTTTGCCACAAAACGCACGGCACCTCCTTGTAATACATAGTGAGTATAAAAGAATACCCCAAATTTGAAGGTTTATAATATCAAAACAAAACAACCTACAACCTTGGTTGACCAATCAAATAAACCGTAGAACTGTGAAATTTGTTTACCATACATTTATTAATGTTCAACGTGACCACAACGAGCGGCCCGAACGACATTTACACTATAATCAAACTCGTTCCACACTCTTGTCAGCATGTCTGCTGTTACGGTTTCGATGGCGTCCGTAATTCTCGTTTTGAGGTCATCAATGTTAGCCGGCAATGGTGGACGCAACACTTGTTCCTTAATGTACTCCCATAGAAAAATATCGCACGGGGTAAGATCCCGGCTTCTTGGGGGCCAGTGATGAAGAGCCTGGTCACCAGCTGCTCCTCGACCAATCCAGCGTTGCGGCAACGTCTCGTTCAGGTATCCGCGAACAACTAGGTGCCAATGGGGTGGCGCACCATCCTGCTGGAAAATGAAGTCCCCTGCCGCCTCTTCTAACTGAGGAAACAACCACTCTGTAAGCATTTCCAAATAAGGGATTCCAGTAACAGTGGGCTTGTGAAAAAAGAAAGGACCTAAAATAGTGTCTTTGGATAGAGCGCAAAACACGTTCACTTTGGAGGAAGCGCACACGTGCTCGGTGGTTTAATGTGGAGGTTCCTGAACACATATCTGCACGTTGTGCCGGTTCAACTTACCATTTGTATGGAACGTCGCTTCATCGCTAATAACCAGCTTAGACATGAAGGCATCGTCTACCTCGTTCTGGGCACATAGAGGAAACATCAGACCGTCCCCTTCACATTGACGTGTCGAATGCGAGCTCGCTTCCCCCTCACCACCTCAAACCGAGAGTTACGAACGCCATCCAAACAGTAACACCGGACATGCTGACAAGAGCGTGGAAAGAGTATGATTATCGCGTAGATGTCGTTCGAGCTGTTCATGGTGGTATCATTGAACATTTATGAATGTATGGTAAACAAACTTCACGGTTCCAAGGTTCATTTGATTGGTCAATCAAGGTTGTAGGTTGTTTGGTTTTGATACTATAGACTTTCAAAGTTTTGGTATTCTTTTATACTCATCCTGTATAATGTATTGAACATTTTGCAGTATGGTTGACATAATATATAGAAAAAACCGAGAAATTGATATCAATTTATCTGCGCCCTGTGTACAAAGGGCTTCCAGGAATAAAGCAAGCTGGATTTTGTGTGGGCAGGCGACTGCGTTAACGTGTGGGTGCGTCCGCTCGTCAGCTGAATGCCAGAGTTGCATTAAGGAAGATAGCTTATTGTCATAGCTCAACGATACAATTCAAATTATGGTTTTCGTAAAGAAGAGAGGAATAAAATACAGTATTTTACTAAAATAACGCTTGGAATAACCCAATTTTTTGGAGGCTGTAGTAAATATTTAATTGTTGATTATTATAAAAATTAGAAGTAAATTCCTTTAGCTTAAAAAGTTACAACTTTCAGTGTGAATACGATCGAATTATTGAGTGTGTCAATTTTATGCTAATCTAAAGGAAATGTGCATTCTACGACAATGAACTCCTGAAAATTAAAACCTGTATTTTAAAATAATTTTTCCTTCTTTTGTAGTTTTGCCCACTCCAGCACCGAACTGCCCAACCCACAGTTCCCCCAGAAACATAAATAATGGTTCGGAGAGATTATTTGTTTGTAAAACAGACAGTTTCCGTACAAAATTACCGAGGCGCTGTAAATGAGTGTGCGTATAACTGGAAATATACTATTTTCCCCTCCTGTTTTGCGACGCTGGCATCCGTTGCCGTAGTCTTCTTCGTCAGTTTCTCCTCTGCATGGTGAGGCTTCCCTCCCCCCTTTTTCCTTCAAGTTCTCCTTCCCCTGATTTCCTCTCTTATAAAGCGTCAATTTTTTTTATGATTTGGGCAGTTCATATAAGTCGTTGCACACCTTCCTCCTATTCCATTCAGCTAAAATCACTGATTATAAAATTACTTAATTTTCAATTACAAACCACTTCTCGAGAAATTCACGAACTATCTAAGATATTTTAGTAATAAACTCTGAAATTTAAAAGCCGTATTCTATTACTACAAAACCAAAATATACAATTATCCAGTTTTCTGCACAGCCAAAATCACTAAATATAAATTAACATAACTGTAATTTTTTTAAATTACAAAACGTTTCTCGTGCCACGAACCTACGATGTTTAGACAACTTACGAAAACACTTTGGCAATTAAAATATTTTTAAATTTTTTAAAAACCTGGAAATTTTTTGAAATTACCCTTTTATTAATTACAACAAAACTAAAGTAGAGTCACAAACCAGGCAGTGTTGCCTCCCTCCACTCTTCATGTGTTGGCAGGGGGAGGGGAGGGGAATATTTCTGGGACACCTGGGCTTACTGGGTAAACTCAGTTTGCCCATAAATGTTAGCTGCAGAGGGCAACCTCTGTAACTTCAGATTGGGATGGTGCAGGGAGTTGGGAAGGGGCTAATCTTGCTCCTTCCTAATCTCCCTGTAGGATATATGAAACCCCGTTTGGGTGCGGTAAAGGGCCCTCACGGGGCCTGGACTACCCTCGCTCTGAGCTTCGACAATGATGAAAAACGGCCTTTTCCATTCTACTCCCGTTCGTCGCCTGGACGTGTACCTGAAGCCTACTACAATGGTGTAGATTGCCAATTTGTCGTCATAAGGACGTATTGCCGTGATGAGGCAATTTTTATATTATTTCGTCGCCTTAGCTACCGAGACTTTGAACAATTCAAAACGGTGAGTCGTGGGTTCTAAGTTTGTATGTTAGCAGGGCCTTTTTAAATTTTTAAATGTTTTGTGTGGCGTAGATGTGTTGTCTTGGGTATGTTGTAAGGTTAGTGTAATTTTTTTTCAAAATGGTGGTCTCGGTAGCAAGTCTAAATTTGGTTTCAGCTTTCACTAAAACCTAGCGTTGCTGTGTGCTTCCTGTTTTAACGTGTTGTGTTAGTCTTGTTTACTGCCCAAGAATTATTTCATTTTCTTTAAAATGCGTTGTGTCCACGACTATCGCGTTGGGCGTAGTCTGCATTTCGCACTGTGCTTGTTCATTAAAATTTTTAATTCGGCTGGAGCTTTGACGTGTCACGTGACTGCCTCCGCCGAACTTCATATCTTATGTAGCAATTTAAATTCAATATTTTAATGCGTTACTATCATAAAGATGAGGCTCTACTGGTCTCACAAAGTCGCCTTCCTTTTTTAACTGCTCTTTTTCACAGTTTAGTAAAATAAAATAATTTAATTGTAATCTACAAATTATAAGTGTTTTTAATAATCGTTACTCATTTGGTAATTTATAAATTATATTCTTTTACATTTTCTATAATCAACAGAGCAATTTATTAATTCATTACGTTCTTGTCAAGTTTTATTAAAATGTTTGTGTGCATCTGGAATGAAATTGCTATGGTGATCTTTTGTCTTTTTAATTGCCAATTTGCTTATTATAATATCTAAGGTGCTACTTTGTCATTAGGTATATTTAATAAGGAAATATATTTATCAACAAAAATTTCTTCCTATAATATTTGTGCTTTGGCACATTTCTTTTTGTTATTAAAAATATTTTTACCACTTATTACTTATCAATACCTTTCATGACGTCTTCGCACGTGGTGAAGATCCCAATTTTTTATGGCTGCAAATGCAAGCTGTAGTTCTACTCACGTAATTTCTGCAAAACTCTACTGAATGTTCTTCCCTTCCTATTCTTCCGAAGGAGATTTGCCGATGAATTCTCTTTATTGTGATTGGTCATACCCAAACTAGATCCTTATTATTACTGCATCCCATACAGCTCGCCCACACCAGAAACTGCCCATTCTCTTTAAACAAGACCAATTTGTATACTACATCTGTATCAGAATTCTCTGCCACAGGCCCTTGTTTTCTTAAACAAGATACTCCCATTTCCCACAATTNTATACTACATCTGTATCAGAATTCTCTGCCACAGGCCCTTGTTTTCTTAAACAAGATACTCCCATTTCCCACAATTCCCTTACTTTCTTGTTATATTCGTGGGGAATTGTGAAATCTTGAGTTCGAACGGGCTTGCTGGTTTTTCTCTGATCGTCTCCCCTAAAAATACCAGAAAAAACCCTGATTGGGCTGTTCGTGAGTAACCAAGTATTGCTTAGGATATACTTCAATGCTCATCTTGCACACTTTCGCCACACGCCAGTTGACGTTGACACGGAGCGTCTCACTATAATCAAGCGCCAGTTGCGTGAAACTGCGAATCAATTAGAGAAAAACAAGTTCCTATTAAACCTGTCCTCCTCTTACATAAGCTCTACAGAAACTACGCGAAGTAAATACACAGTCACTAATTCCCACATGACACTGCCTACACGATTTTAAGACGTTGAGCTAGTTTCTGTAATTCACCTCTGATTTAGCTGTGGCTGTTTCTGTGAGTGCTTTCGTTAAAATGTATAAATTCAAGAGCCAGGAATTTATAACCTGTTGTTTTGAGACGTTTTCAGTTAAACTCTAGTAGCCTTTATTTGTAACGTGGCATAACTATTGGTTTTAGTAGCATAAACATACATACAGCTATGCACGTGCTACTGGTTGTTTTTAGTATAACCTACTTTCTACCAATTATAGTACATATGTACAATTTTCTTTATCGATGACATGTAAATAAATTTTTTTGCGATGAGTTTATTTGTGAAGTAATGTATTTTTATGAAATATGTACATCATTTTGGTACGTTTATACTGTTGTAATTTCAATACTTTCTAAAACACTACTCCGTTAATATTTTTATAATGAAAAGNATTTTGGTACGTTTATACTGTTGTAATTTCAATACTTTCTAAAACACTACTCCGTTAATATTTTTATAATGAAAAGAAAAAATAACCGTTTCTGAATTAGAAATTATTTAAACAAGAAATGTATTTTTGTGAATGTCACGTAGTATTGTATAGTCAACCAATACCATGTACACTCTCAATTAGAATCAGTGTAAAATTACTGATTCGCAGTGAAATTAATGACCCAAATCAGTGATAATGGCTCCTTTGGAAATCGATTTAAAATCACTTCTTGTTCCAGTGAAACAATTTCTGATTGAATAAGTGATAGCTCACTGGTTGCGGTGAATAAGAGTTAATATTGTTTTTATTGAAATTAGCAAAACATTATGAGAATTAAATATATTTAAGACAGTCACTGTTTCTATTGTGCAATTAAACGTATTAAAAAAATAAAAACATGGGATCAAGGACTTGAACTAACAAGCATTCCGCTTTCAGATCGTCATCTTATCAATCGTGCCACCGAGATAACGTTGACTTCAATGGGGAAAATATAAATAATATATTGCGATATCGGAAATATGTAACTTTAAAATGTATGCTATTTCTTATCCTTTAGAGTTTAATAGGCAACATTAAGATTGTTCATACAAATAGTGCGTAAAAATGCACTCAGGTCACCACATTTAAAGCAGTTTAACCTGCAAACAAAGCGAAATGATTACGTAAAGATTAAATGAAAGACTGAATATTTATGTTGCCTTGTAATATAACATTATAAAAAACCAAAATCTTATAACACTTTTTTACTTGTTTTATAAGTGTATGTGTTACTTCATTTGATACGCCTTGTTCACATATAAAAAGTTCAAATGTTCTTGCAGGAAAAAAATTACGATAAATGAATTTTTTAAAACGTTTTTGTTTTAGCAAAATTATTAATGCTGTGACAAAGTTAATAAAGGTAACCATTTACAAAGTCTTATATTACTATAATGCAAATATACTTTTGAAATAATGATGTCGCAAAAATATGTTGTGTTACACTTAAAATAACAGAAAGAACAAAATATTTTGTGTTACTGGGACATTAAAGTAATTTTCCAACCAACACATTTTTACACTATCTCGGCGTTGTAAAATGGCATATATTAGTGAACAGCGATAACCTCATAAAATAAAACCACTGCATTTAAATTTTAAAGCATTAGTATAAGAAAAAAATGTAGCTTAGACCAGCTCTCAAGCCTTGCAAAGCAGTTAACGTGTGCGAAATATTCATATATTTTTAGAGCACAAATAATTCCCACATAACGAATAAACTGCAGCAGTCTGACGTTATTTTTCAGTGTATAGCCACAATATAAAACACAGTCAGGCATGTCGAGTAAGAGAAGTTGGCAGGACGCCAGGTTTCATGAAGCGAAGATCATCGATCGTTCAAGGCGCGTTCGTAATATTTCTTTTCGCGTCACAATAATTGTACTTAAAATTAATTTCATCGGAATGTTTTTCAGACAAAANATTTTGGTACGTTTATACTGTTGTAATTTCAATACTTTCTAAAACACTACTCCGTTAATATTTTTATAATGAAAATAAAAAATAACGGTTTCTGAATTTGAGATTATTTAAACAAGAAATGTATTTTTGTGAATGTCACGTAGTATTGTATAGTCAACCAATACCATGTACACTCTCAATTAGAATCAGTGTAAAATTACTGATTCGCAGTGAAATTAATTACCCAAATCAGTGATAATGGCTCCTTTGGAAATCGATTGAAAATCACTTCTTGTTCCAGTGAAAGAATTTCTGATTGAATAAGTGATAGCTCACTGGTTGCGGTGAATAAGAGTTAATATTGTTTTTATTGAAATGAGCAAAACATTATGAGAATTAAATATATTTAAGACAGTCACTGTTTCTATTGTGCAATTAAATGTATTAAATAAATTAAAACATGGGATCAAGGACTTGAACTAACAAGCATTCCGCTTTCAGATCGTCATCTTATCAATCGTGCCACCGAGATAACGTTGACTTCAATGGGGAAAATATAAATAATATATTGCGATATCGGAAATATGTAACTTTAAAATGTATGCTATTTCTTATCCTTTAGAGTTTAATAGGCAACATTAAGATTGTTCATACAAATAGTGCGTAAAAATGCACTCAGGTCACCACATTTAAAGCAGTTTAACCTTCAAACAAAGCGAAATGATGATTACGTAAAGATTAAATGAAAGACTGAATATTTATGTTGCCTTGTAATATAACATTATAAAAAAACCAAAATCTTATAACACTTTTTTACTTGTTTTATAAGTGTATGTGTTACTTCATTTGATACGCCTTGTTCACATATAAAAAGTTCAAACGTTCTTGCAGGAAAAAAATTACGATAAATAAATTTTTTAAAACGTTTTTGTTTTAGCAAAATTATTAATGCTGTGACAAAGTTAATAAAGGTAACCATTTACAAAGTCTTATATTACTATAATGCAAATATACTTTTGAAATAATGATGTTGCAAAAATATGTTGTGTTACACTTAAAATAACAGAAAGAACAAAATATATTGTGTTACTGGGACATTAAAGTAATTTTCCAACCAACACATTTTTACACTATCTCGGCATTGTAAAATGGCATATATTAGTGAACAGCGATAACCTCGTAAAATAAAACCACTGCATTTAAATTTTAAAGCATTAGTATAAGAAAAAAATGTAGCTTAGACCAGCTCTCAAGCCTTGCAAAGCAGTTAACGTGTGCGAAATATGCATATATTTTTAGAGCACAAATAAGTCCCACATAACGAATAAACTGCAGCAGTCTGACGTTATTTTTCAGTGTATAGCCACAATATAAAACACAGTCAGGCATGTCGAGAAATATAAGTTGGCAGGACGTCAGGTTTCATGAAGCGAAGATCATCGATCGTTCAAGGTGCGTTCGTAATATTTCTTTTCGCGTCACAATAATTGTACTTAAAATTAATTTCATCGGAATGTTTTTCAGACAAAAAAAATATAAGAAAATTTTTTAAAACGAATGTTAACATCACTTGAACACAAAATTTGTTTTGCCGCAAAATAAACACCACCCTTATGTTGACAGTACAGTTAATAGATAAAGTTGTTGCAAATGCACTTTATCATTAATAGCTTAAGGGTGTATTACATCAAAAACAACGTTGGTTACTGACGGTTCACAGGGAATAAAAAATTACCGTTGTATTAACATTAACACTGTTGGCGCAATATTAGACTTTGTACTGTGTAAATGACGTATCAGTAAAAAATAATGGGTGCGTGTTCTTATGTACGCGCGTTAGAAGTTATACTTCTTTGGCGTGACTAAAATAAAATTTTATTACGTATGCAAATAATTTATGTAAGTAGGAAAAACGATAAAACTACCGAAAAAATACATTAAATAAAATTACTAAAGGTTTTATTAAAGAACATAATTAAATTACCCTCAACGCGTCAAAAGAAGTGTAACTTAATAAAATAATACTTACGAAAAATTTACGCCAAATCCTTGAAAACACATTCAAAATTATATTATACAATTTTTGTTACTTACAACTTTTTCACGGCACAATATAAGTAAAATTAATTAATTAGACATATATATATATATATATATATTCAAAATTAATTACTGATATAAATGAAATGTTTTTCGTTCGATTTGCTTATTANTTAAAGAACATAATTAAATTACCCTCAACGCGTCAAAAGAAGTGTAACTTAATAAAATAATACTTACGAAAAATTAACGCCAAATCCTTGAAAACACATTCAAAATTATATTATACAATTTTTGTTACTTACAACTTTTTCACGACAGAATATAAGTAAAATTAATTAATTAGACATATATATATATATATATTCACAATTAATTACTGATATAAATGAAATGTTTTTCGTTCGATTTGCTTATTACATGAACTGATTTTCTGTCGGTTTTAAATATAACCACGTGCTATGTTGTGTACCTTGCGTTTGTATATAGCTAGACGATACGCGCATGCGCGTTGGGTCATACCCCTACCACGTTCACTGTCGTGCGCGCGCAACTATACGCGCATGCGCCTACCACGTTCACTGTCGAATTTCGTTACACTGTGCGCGCGCAACTTCCGTTGCACACTAAACATTTAATCTTAAACGCGCCAAAAGAAGTATTATTTCAAAAAATCACTTGAACACAGCGGATGAAATGGTTGTATCAGTGAAATACCCGCAGATTCAATAAGTAAAGGAAAAGTAGAATTTTGTTTCACTATTTCATTAGTTAAATTAACCGAAGTGACTGTTGAGAAGTCAGATACTCCTAACTGATTTAAACTGTGAACTTATCATTGATTCAGATTTCTAGTGTAGTGATCGCTACCACTGGTGTAGGTTTAATACCAGACGGGAACAGCAATTTCACATATATTACTGAAATGCTCTAAGTATGATAGCAGAATTGAACGATGGTTATAACACGAAGCTCTCATGTGCACCGCCACTAAATGAAAAAAGCGTCTCTTTATCTTTTGTGATAACATATCCTCAGTAGCTGACGCTAATAAATTATATAACCATACATTATATTGGAAATGAGTAAATATTTATGACAATTTTTCATTTACTGACAGTACTCTTTACACGCACTGTTCTCAAAAACCGCAGCACGGAAGTAACATGAAGCATAAAAAAAAAAATGTCTTACATTGAAAAATCAGAAAAATTAATGCTGAGTAGAAGCTTTGAAAAATAGCTCCTTTTAAGACTACGTATCGCATTCTGTACATTTCTCCATTGATAACGCGAACAAAACCTTTGTACATCAAAACAGGAAAAGTTAGTACTATATTTATCTGTAGCATAAATCTGCAACTTGAAACGAAAATTTTGTTATAGAAGAAACATGTATTGCACGGTCATATATGCTTCAAGTAGCTCTTCCTCGAGGGTAAGCAGCGAACATCGCACACAGGCAGCGCGTGTTCGCACTCCCGCCGGGGAGCTGCGAACCCCAGAACTGTCACACACAGTTTTTATCCAGAAATATATTGCTAAAGTTTAATTTAACGAACGCCTCACATTACATTCGATCTCTGCAATACATATTGCCAAACCTACACCGACCATTTTTCCATCGCATTTGCGCGTTTACTATTCCAGGCGTAACATTTCTGGTCAAACAATATTCCTAAAAGTTGTGAAACAAAAATCCAAAAATTGTCATTGTTGTGTTTTGGTTTGGGAACGAGTGTCGAGGTGAGTTCGGCAGAATGATGGTAATCTCGAGAACACCGCACGTGCCTTGTGTTATTCTTAGTTTGTGTCATTAGAACAACCTGAGACGTCAAATAAATAATTACATTTTATATAAATTGTTAAATAACTAAAGTTGAATAACATTAAAAATTACAAGTGCTTGCGGTTTTCCAATAAAATCAAGTATTTTTTAGTAACATCAGTACAAAAACTCTTTTGATAATTTTAATATATATATATATATATATTTTTTTTTTTCAAATATGCAAATTTTCTGATATTTGATGCGTGTATGTTGTGGAAAGAAAGTGCATTGGGTTTCGTGCAATTTTACTACATGGAAATTTCTATTGATGTATATTTTTATGTCACAAAAAAAGAAATTAACTATTTTTGAACATTTACAGATAAGTCATCGTGCCGTTTTACAGTGTTTTATTTTATCAAATTTTCTTCAATCAAATTCTTTTGCGAACAATGCATGGCACGGTTTGAAAAATAACACATTATTGCACAAAAACATTAAAGTAGCTTCCCTTATTATCACAGGCCACGTGGTGAGATTAAACAATCATATTCGTTCAATTTATGTCACAGAGCCAACTGAGTGTTCTAGTTCGAAGTAGAAAGGAGTTATTCCACCTTGGGTTAAATATAGTAAAAATGATAAAAAAAAAATTAACAGTAAATAAATCAAATAGTAAAGCAACACAAATATTTTCCAATTGGTAATCAATTTATTTACAGCTACTAGATTTTCATTACCTTTCACTGCTGCATGTCAATGTGTTGTACGTTTGTACGTAGAGTCATTTGATGACTTCCTTTGGAGTTCTATCGCGTGTTACGTTTAAATGTTCTGTGACTTGCAAAAAAAAACTTTCGTACTTTAAACACGAGCATTGTGACACGTTATTACTATCTAGTAAGAGCAGCGGAGAAGTTTTGAGAGGTTTTTGAGGCTAAAATGGGAGTCTTGAGAACCTAGGAGGGTGAAGCGAGGCAAGAATGAAGAAACGCCGGAATGCAAGGGCGGGGGAAACCGGAATCTCTTGAGAAGAACCGCCGACCAGTGACATCGTCCAGCACGATTCCCACATGCAAAACTCCACGAACGACCCCGCCGGGAATCTAACAAAATTCACTTTGGTGGGAGGCAAGTGCTCTAGCCGCTTCTCCACCGTGGCCCCGTTATCTAGGGAGTTAAGTGGGTGAAAGCACATCTAATGAACCGCGACCACACTTCAGTTGTACTATAGTTAGACCTCCTGTTCACGTTGGAAGACTGTTCCAAGGTCCGAACTTACATTAAAAACTATGTACAGTGAGTCAAAAAAAGGAGGAAAGGACGGACCAGAAGTCCCTAAACACCTCGTTCATCAAGAAGAATATCCTCTGGTTCACATTTTTCACTAATCTGAGTTGAGAACTATGATTCTTGAAATACATTTTTCGAATCTTTGAACTGTGAAGGAAGAAAGATGAAAACAATTGTAACATGCATTTATTTCCTTGAACTGTAGACGAAGAACGATAAACAGTTTTAGAAACGGGAGATTTTGATTTTTTGCTGGACGTCAGTTATACATGTTGAAATTTGTAAGTTTGAACACACAAAAGGTTTTAAAACTCAAAGTTAACTTCTTCCACTGTAATCGAAAATTTTAACCTACGCAGAGTATGGGAATGATACCAAATGCCAGGCTGCAAATATACAGACGATGATCGTCGGTACTATTCAAAAGTGGGAATTTTCCTACATATTCGACTCTTATCCAAACAAATGTAGTAACCCTACCATAGGCGTGTGGGATGAAACTTCGCCATTCTCGCTTTCTCACTACTCGTATACAATGGTATGATGTTACGAAAGGTTTAAGAAAGCGTATCTCTTTACGGTACGTATGTTGTGATCCGTGTGGTTTTGAGGGCTCATTTGACACGTATTTATGTGAACCATAATTATGGTCAAAATAATAACTTTATTTCAGTTGCGAGTTCCAGTTCGTGGCCACACATGTTTCATAACGTAATATTTTACTTCATAGGCAGTTCTTTTAACACATAAAATCGTCAATCACAATTAAAATATATTTTGTAAAGTATTAAATTAAAAATTTATATTTCTCACTAAGGTCATTTTTGAGAGAAGAAGCTGCTGAGTAAATGAATTGCTATTAATGCTATTAAATAACCATTAAATGCAACTAACATTTTACTATTTTATGGAATTTACTTTACTGATTTTTCCCTCTATAGTAGTATGGGTGATGACGGAAAATACAACGCTGGTAAGATGACCTTTATGTACATGGCTCTGGTTTATATGCATATTACTAAGGCTATTAGTACTACAGCTATGTTAGCGTAAAAAACCTATGACTACCAAAGTAATGAATTAATAAATTTTTTAACGTGCCTGGATTCCACGTGATCAACAACAGATAACCCTTGAACTGCTCAGTTACGCTGCTGCTCTTAAGTGGGTCTGCCATTACACTAAGTACTGTCTTAAACGTTAGTGGGTGCAACGTCTCCTCTAGCTAGTCCCTCAGATTTTGTTTTTATTGAACAGTTAAAAGCTTCAAGAACAAGATAGATGTAACACGAGCCACGTTTTTAAAGTAAGGTTAATTTTGAAATTGCTACCAATCGATACTAAGAATCGAGACTTTGAATGCATTGTTTGGTTCAGTTGTTAGCCGTCGTTCATTTTGTTGCAGTCAGATTCTCGTTGGATGCCACGTGTGAGTTAGTTAGAACGAGTGCGGCTATAAATTATCCCGCCAATTGTGAAGTTTGTGTTGTGATCTGGTATTTGTGTACCATAAACAATAGTGCAGTCTAGATCGAAATGCAAATTTGTGAATTATAAAGGCCAAGTTTTATGCATGATAATGCTAAACCATACACAGCCGGTTGAACTGTTGAAATGTTGCGGACATTTGGCTGGGAAGTTGATTAACATCGTCCTTAGAGCCCTGATCTGTTACGAAGTGACTATCACATCTTTGTGCTTTTAAAGAAATGGCTTGAAAAACAACGGTTTACAGATGATGAACTGAAGAACGGTAAGAAGCAATGATTCAGGTAACAGGCGGCATACTTCCTAGAAGTTGGGATAAGGTATAACTGGTGATACGCTACCAGAAATGCATGGAAGTTAGTGGCGACTATGTTGAAAAATAAAGTAAATATGTTAATATATCTTGCTCATAATAAATTGTATTTATTTTATACAGTTTTTGTCAAAATTTAGAGACAAACCTTATTTAAAAAACTCCCCTTGTACATTAACAAAGACTTTTTCTTTCACCGGTGCTGAAGCTGTAATATTCGAGAATACCAATTCAAAGAAGGTGAGCGGAGTTATATCTGGATATCGAAGAGCAAAGGAATTTACCGTTTATCTTCCATCGTCCCCATATATATCTTCTACAGGTTCACGGCTTTGAGAATTGCAAAATTCAATATGCGTTAACCTCGTTGCGGTAGCTATGCCAGGGAGCTGCGTATTTTGTGAGCAGTTGAGACATTAATCACAGCCTCGACACAACCCACCACGACACACAACTCTGCCGGCTGTTTTTATCTTCCTCTATAGGAGCAAGGTCCACGCAATTTATCATGTGTCGCGACAAAAGAAATTGCTTTATTTTTTCTCAGAGCTGTCCTTTACGTATTCTACAACCGCGTGGGGACTTTCACCCCCTCATTCAAAGACGTAATGTCTTTTATGCCTCCCCATAAATGTGATATGTGGCCTCATCTCCGAAACAGAGTCATTTACTGGAACAGTTTTATCTTTTCGTAACACATTGAGACGTGTTTCTCGCGAAATTCTAACGGGTGTTAACACGATAAAACCTTGTATAAAGTTGACTTTCCAAACGTTTTTTACCACATTTGGTTCAGAAACAATTTGCTGAGAGATGAGATGGTAACTGTCTTCCCAGGACTACAAATAATTTAGTTATTAAAGACTGACTGAATTCTACAATTTAATGACTCTAGACAGCTTAAAATCAACTAAATTATGAGTTGAACTTTACACGTGTTCGAATTCTTCTTACTATACCATAGTTTATTCAGATAAGCCGTAAATTTTACTTTCAGAATTCACATCGAACTCTTGCTGCATAGATTAACCGTTAGTTATATTCAAAAATTTTTGGAATTCACAATTAAATAATATAAACTAAGAATTTATAGAAAACTGTAAAAAATGAAGAGGGGATTTTGTTTAGAAATGCACTAAACGTAGAATGGCAGACGTATAAAATCCGTCACTACTTTTCAAATCATAAAGTGTGTTGAGTAGATTGACTTGTCTCAATTGTCTTCCTCCACCAACTCTTCATTTAATATTTAAATTTTCTGAAATTTATATATATATATATTCTAAGCAATGGAGTCTCAGTTTTAGAGTGAAAACCAAACAATTCTGCAAAGGCTTCCAATTAAAAGCAGCTTTACCATAAAGTAGGTAATTAACACTTACTGAAGTTTGCAAGTCTTGGAATGCCAGAAAATAATACCTCACAAATCTTCAGAAGAACAACGCAATGTGCCGAGTTCAAAATAATCTTCAATCTAAGAAAACACATTTACTCAGTGGAGTCACAGAATCAAAATACTAGTGCATAGTAAACAAGAAGTTACCTATAACTAATGAGCCTACTTTCCTCTACATGAACGCAAATAAATTTTAGTGAAGTACTAAAAAGCAAAGATTGTAGGTTAGCGTTGACGTCTCATTGACAGAAATATCATTACAGATGAAACTAGAAACATGTGAAACATTACAAAGGTAATTAAAATACACGAGTGACTTACCCGGGATCCGAATTCAGAAAAACTCGTAAAATTAAGTTAGCCTGCAACCAACTGCATCTCAGAGGTAGGATTCGAAAAATCAATTTCGGATATAATCAGTGTAATGTTTTGAATGATATGGTTCACAAACCTAAAATATTTACTCGGCCATCATTTTGAAAGTAAGTGTCTGAGCCCCTAAAGCAAATAAGTTTACATGGCCTACCATAACGCTTTCTGTCGGAAAAATGTGATGAAATTTGGTTGAAAAGTCTCCAAGATATAGCATAAAAAACTTATTTTATTAAATGGGTATACACTGAGAAGACAGAAGTCCTTTTAACCGGCGAAGTGCAACAACTCTACATGGCATGGACTCAACAAGTCGTTGGAAGTCCTCGGCAGAAATATTGAGCCATGCTGCCTCTATAGACGTCCATAATTGCGAAAGTGTTGCCTGTGCAGGAGTTTGTACACAAATTTACTTCTCGATTATGTTCCATAAATGTTCAATGGGATTCATGTCGGGCCATCTTGGTGGCCAAATCATTCGCTGGAATCGTCCAGAATGTCGTTCAAACCAATCGCGAACAGTTGTGGACCGGTGACATGGCGCATTGTCATCCATAAAAATGCCATCGTTGTTTGGGTACAAGAAGTCCATGAATGTCTGCAAGTGGTCTCCAAGTAGCTGAGCATAACCCTTTCCAGTCAATGAACGGTTCAGTTGGACCAGAGGACCCAGCCCATTCCATGTAAAAACAGCCCACACCATTATGGAGCCACCACCAGCTTGCACAGTTCCTTGTTGACAACTTGAGTACATGGATTCATGGGGTCTGCGCCACACTCGAACCCTACCATCAGCTCTTGCCAACTGAAATCGGGACTCATCTGACCAAGACACGGTTTTCCAGTCGTTTAGGGTCCAACCGATATGGTCAAGAGCCCTGGTGAGGCGCTGCAGGCGATGTCGTACTGTTAGTAAAGGCACTCGAGTCGGTCTTCTGCTGGCATAACCCAGTACTGCCAAAGCTCTCTGCACTGTCCTAACGGACACGTCCGTCGTACGTCCCACATTGATTCCTGCGGTTATTTCACGCAGTGTTGCTTGTCTATTAACACTGACCATTCTGCGCACACATCGTTGGTTTCGGTCATTAACTGCAGGCGGTCGGCCACTGCGTTGTCCATGGTGGGAGGTTATGCCTGAAATTAGGTATTCTCGGCACACTCTTGACACTGTGGATCTCGGAATGTTGANATCGGAATGTTGAATTCCCTAACCAATTCCGAAATGGAATATCCCATGCGTCTAGCTCCAACAACCATTCCGCTTTCAAAGTCTGTTAATTCCCGTCGTGCCGCCATAATCACGTAAGAAACCTTTTCACATGAATCTCTTGACTACAAATGAAAGCCCAACCAATGCACTGCCCATTTATACATTTTGTACGCGATACTACTGCCATCTGTATATTTGCATATTTCTATCCCATGACTTTTGTCACCTCTGTGTATATTAATAAAATTAATTAAAAATAAGCTCTGTACACGATGCTTGTAATAGATAATGTCAGCATAAAATATTTGATTAAAATTGTTAAATTGTTTTATATATATATATATATATATATATATATATGAACATATTTATATGGCCGCATTTTTAAAAACAATACCTGACCCCATTTAAATCATGTTACTTTACTTGGCCTTCTGTAGGCTTGCAAAATTTTGCAGAAATTAGTCGAATTATTGCACAAATATCACAAAAATGTTCAGGTTACTCATCTGACACTATTTTGCAAAAATCTGGCAAAGGAGGATTTCTGTATGCATTTCAGTTGATTGGCCCTCGAGATACCGTATAAAAGCTTATGTGACGATCTTCATAAATTGAGGGCAATAAGTTTATATATTAGCACATTCCAATATTGTCATAGATACACTATAAAAACTTATATTAAATCTGTTATATAGTTTCACACATAAATCACAGTAAACTAAAATATTTGTATACACGCCATTAAAAAAGAAAACACTTACATACTTAAAACATATAAATAAATATAGTCTACTACAATACAACTTCTTCGTAAAATTTGAAAGAAATCGGATTTATTGTTTCCCGAGATACGGCACAAACACTGTATTATTTCATGTGGGGCTCTCTTAACAAATGGTCGAGTAATGATTCTGTCAGCACACAAAGTTAAGTTGAAATGTGTTTTGCAGTTTAGATGATAAAACATTCGGAGCAAAATTGTTAATATGGCCGCCATTTTGAAAATATGTTTGTCAAGCCGTCTCAAAATTTATTGGTTTAAACAGTCTGCCATAGTGCTAATTGTTTGCCAATTTTTTTTAGAAATAGTTTTTTTTTCGTAGATTACATAACTTTAATTTGTCAAGTGATACTATTTTACACAATAGCGGACCAAAGGGATTTTGTGTGTACTCATTTGATTGTTGTAATACATACAGCCATCATACAAAGTTTCATTGAAATTGATTTAATAACTTGGTTTCGACGATATAATATACAAAACCAAAATAGCTATATGAACACAATTTTGAATATAAATGTGACATACCTAAAACATATAAGTTGGAATTACCCACCGCAGTTATACTTCTTTGCCATATTTGGTAGGAATCAGCCATTTATTTCTCGAGATATGACATAAAAATATAATTTATTCTTTATTCGTTGTGCACTATCTTACAAAATTGAGGAGAGAAGAAGCTCCGTGTGGACACATTATAAGTTTGTTTGATATTTACTCCCAGCATACAAAGTTCAGTTGGAACTGATTAAATATTTTCGATGATATAGCATACCATTCTCAAATAGCTAGATGGTAACCATTTTGAAAATAACTGTCTGAGATAATTGAAACATATTTGTACATATCAACTGTCGCAGTACTACTTCACTGCGAAATTGGTAGGAGTGTGTCAATTTTTTCCCGAGAAATTGCACAAAACTTGATAATTCATGTACCGCTATCTTACAAAATGGCGTACAAAAGATTCTGTTCTTTTTAATCATTTGATGCTTGTAACATAAACTGTCAGCGTACAAAATTTGGTTTAAATTGGTAAAATATTATGGTAGTCATACCCAGTAAAAAAATAAAATATATGTTACCTGCTATTTTGAAAATAAGTGCTTTAAAAGTTAGATTACTTATATTTAATTGGCATGTCATATCATTTGCTCGCCAAATTTACAGACAATTGGTTGAGTAGTTTTCGAGTTATAACAAAAAATCTATATTTTTTCATGTTACGCTATCCTACAAAATGGCACACAAAAGTGGTCGTTGTTTGGGTTATATGATGATTGTAATACATACTGTCGGCGTACAAAAAGTGGATGAAATTGGTGAAACGTTATGGTAGTAACACCAAAATAAACTTCAAATATTTGTATTGCCCCTTTTTTTTTAAAATACGTGTCTAATTAAGTTCAATTACTAACATTTACCTTGCCAATCATAGTAATACTTAAGTACCAAATTTGGTGAAAATAGGTTTAAATGTTTTGTGGATATAACGCAAAAACTGTTTTTTTTCACATGCAGCTATCTTCAAAATAGCTGACCAACATCAAAATTCACCCCTGAATTTAATGTTCACAACTTGCGCTGTCAGCATACAAAATTAGGTAAAAATCGGTTTAATAGTTTCCGAGATATGACATCATTTAAATTATTAAAATGGTCGCAATTTTGAAAGTAACTGCCCGGCGTGGTAGAAAACTACAAACGTCAGGTTTCCGAACTTAGTGCTATATGTGTACCGTGTTTGGTTGAATTCAGTGAACGCGTTCAAAAAATAAAGGGTGGGGGACACACATGTGCACACACACAGACACAGGCACATTTTCACACACAAACACAAAAAGCCACACATAGAAGAAAGTGATCTCGTAGGCCTTTCTTTCCTTCGGAAAGTAGGCTAAAATACGTTAGTTTATCGTTGGAGCACAGTGCTTGGGATTTCCAGACTGACAGATGAGACTGTTCACTTAAAACTAGCGAAGCGGTGAGAAGTACAAAGAAAAAATGTTCCTGAAGCCCTGATTCCATTGCTCAGACTCAAAATTATAGGTGATTGACTCCTCTGGGATCGCCACTGATACATGCTGGAGGGATCAGCTCATTAACGTCGACGTAAACGTACATCCTCCTCTCACCGTGGCCAGGTGAAACTCTCTCTATCTGTTCACTGTACTGCCAGCCCTTGTCGTAAAACTACCATTTTTTTAAGATGAATTACTATCCGGGGATGCTGCAATCTCCGGTTATAGAAAATTAACACTTATTAAGGCTGAATTCATTAATGTCAATATGCACATATGGAAGCGATATCTAAAAAAAATTGCTTAAACGGTTATCCAAGAGAAATTATGCACATTGCCACACCTTTATAACGAAATACAAAAAAAGGAAATATCAATCTTAAACTACAATCCCGTTATTATTTGTAATCGCATCCAATTGTTATATACCACCATAGCGACTGAAACGTGGCACCCATAGGTACCCTCGTCTAACACAAGATGGCACACAAATGGAAGGTGGTATCTAGGTTTCTAGGTAGACTAAAGTATACTACAGAAAGCAAATTATAGGGGCGTACTCCTGTTCTACTTATTACATTCACGTAATAAATAGTTAGAAAATTCACATAATAATATATAGTACCAGGGCAATTGCAGGGATGTAAGAAATGTACGAAAAAAAATTATTTTTCGTTTGTAACACCTTTATAGATCTATTCAATTTTTTTTCGCCACAACAAGAGTATTATTCTTTTATCTCCATATATATAAATATAAATTTTAAAAATCTTTTATAAAATGAGTATTTTTTAAAAGTATTATTCTGCTTGCTTTTGTTTACATTTTGACAAAAGATTATATTACTTTCATTTTGGCCAATAAATACATCACCGGGAAACCGCAATCATCTCTTTTGAAATTAACATTATAAAAAAAAATTGTATTTTATTTTTATTTGTTTTTTTAACCACAGTTGTTGAAGACAAAACAATTTCGTTCTTGAACATTCTAAAATTAGTTGAACATTTCATGTGATGTCGCGTCAGTCCACAGAAAAGGCTGGAACACACCCATAGGTCATGCAGCAGGCGAAATTTCCAAAATTAAAAAAAGTTGCGTCATTCCTTAAGAGATTCTGAAACTCTTGCGGTGTGACGGCAGAAATAAGTTGACTCATGGCCAAAACGGCCATGTCACGAATGGGTATACGGCTCACATCACATCAAAGTCGAGGACAGGAATGACAAAACAATATTACCACGTCGCGAAATAAAATATCAGCAGTGAAACTTACCCAAAGCGGCGAAAAACGAAGAAGAATAAAGTTATATATATAGGTTTCCGCTCGTGTATATATAAACGAAGGCATGCTCCGGACTCCGTGGTCTCGCGTGACTAATCGATACATAAATCGAAAGTCGAGAAAGAAATGTAATATATCAAAAGTGAACCTGTTCATTTTGTAAATTAGATATTAAGACTCCGCACACAATTTAACGTACATAAACTATTAATCGACACAAAAAAAAAAAATTTAAACAAGAAACATAAAAAAAATAACCAGATAAATGTTAGTTTTCACATTGAATAAAAAAAACACTAAGCCGAACTAGAGAACGTTCCAATAATAAAAATAAATATATGGTGAAACACTAAATAAATAAAAAAAAGGATTAACAGAATTTCATATTGAATTGAAACAAGTGCCTACACAAATGGCACACAACACATGTTAATGTTGAAAAATTTTTATTTTAATACAACTTACTATATTTTGACGGTAATAAAACTAATAAAACGCTGTTTGACATGTAATTTCGTTTAATTCTAAAAATAAAAATCACGCCCATTTCAGCAATACAAAGATCACCATTTATTTTCTTTTTAGCAACTAAGGGTAGTTAAATAGCAAAGGGAATGTGTTCTGATGTGGTTGCACACCAGATAACTTTGAACAAGAAGTGACAAAATAAACTCGGATCCAATGTAACAGTGCACACAGGTGAAGATTTTGAAATGTATTATTTCTGTGTCCTGTGTGAACGCGGCCTTAGTATCTCAATTTTAGCCAAAAGAGCATTTTATGCTTCAAATTCCTGGGCCCTAAGACATACATTTAAAGACTATTCATTGTACAGTGAGCACTTTTCAAGTCCTGCCATTTTGAATGACGGTCAATAAATATGTATAATTGTAGCCTTAGACGACAACTTTCACATACAGTGAAATATATACATTGTATTTATTACTTAAATGGCAATATTTATTTTAAGTGGAGGAAGTGCTAACTTTACCGTGTACAGCATACAGTGTATAGTTAAATTCCCGTCGAAGTTTGTAACTGAGTTTCTTCGTCATATACGTCGTTTTGGCTCCGAGAGTTTCCCAATTATTACAACGTACTCTATTCTCTGTCGTCCAAAATGCCATTTCCCTCAATTTGCAGCAAGATTGGCAGGATACTGTGCGAGAAAATCAATCCCGCTGCGAATAGCTGAGCGTAAGAGAGATATTTCACAGAACATGCCTCGCCTGGTTGCACCACGTTTTGTACAGCCGAGGTGACTTGCGGGTTGCTGCACTCGAGTTCAGAAGGCGAAGACGTATCTGTAATATTAACTGTTTTTTTTACCAGACAGAATGACCCCGAAGTTACAATTATGATTAGTTGTGGGTGTTGTAATGCACTGGAAGTTTCTAGATTAGCATTGTTCTCCCTCGTCGCGTGTTTTAGCCACTCTATGAGCAGCGCTCGTGAGGAGGAGAATGAAGGCTCTATATGCACGAGTGGAGAGCAAGGCAGTGGTCAGGCCACCTCGTGCGCCGGGCAGTCATCGTCGCTGGAACCTGACAACAACTAGTTGCGCTAAAGAAGAAGATGCTACCTCACTCTCTTTCTACTAGTTTGATGATTAAACTTTTATTTTAGATTATAGTTTGGACTTATTCTTAGGAAATGACGTGGTTCTTTGAGGAGAGAAATTCTATAGAACTCGCAATACTGGGGCAAAGGAAACTGTGTTGTACTGAGATTTCAAGTGCGAGACTAAGATCGTATTTTTCTCGGGACGGAAAATACTTTCAGTTTAAAACTTCATGCGCATATCAGACACTCTTATATTGCAATGGGCAAGTAAATGTTCGGTCAACAGAGAGATTTTGGGAGGTGATATAGATGATGGAATTTCTGTTTCTGAAGAGTTTTTTTGTGAGTGATAGTGTGAGTTTGTGTGAACCAGGGATCGCTACCTACATATTTTTTAAGTACTCTTGGCTCTGGAATGGGTGAATTAATTGATGAGACAGGATGTTGGTCACACTTTGCGAGTGTGTTCGAGACAATGTATCCTGTGGCATTCCATCTCATATATGACAGTGAAATAAATTCTGTTTATAAACGTTTGAGTTGATATACAGCTTCAAAGATCATTTCTTAGGTTTATTCCATTCCACACGGGAACAGGTAAATAGTCACGAGGCAATATGAAAATATTATACTTCATGTGGAAAGAAGTTTTTTTTTGTAGCATGAAATGTATATGAGAAGAATTGCTATTGTACTTGGAATTTTAAAAATTGTAGTACACTGTAACGAAAAAATTCAAAATTTACACGCATCTAATGAGATTATTTCTTAATTATTCTTCTCTTGGCCAGACTAAAAAAAACATATTGGGTCAAATATATTAATTTTTGAGAATATTATGTCATGTATCAAAAGCGAAATTAATTAATAACTTAAAAGTCAACCTCTTTTTCTTAGCTTTGGGAAATATGGCAACAAAACCTAATTTGATATACGGCAAGTAAAATCATGTGGTGAATAATACATACAGCTTAGCAAAGTTACGTACTTGCAGAAGAAGTGAAATATCTAATACAGTAAAAATTCAACTTTGCCGACTTGTTTTAAAGTTAACTGTAACGACTAAAAAAAAGGCCTTTTACCAGTTAGCATTAACAGCATTATTTTCAGTGGTTGTCACACGTTATATTGAATTATTTTACTGTTTTATTGTATGTTACAGCTATCGCATTAAAGATTATATTAACTATCTAATTTAGATGGCAAATACATTTTTCAATCAGAAGTTTTATTTACCATTGTGATCGTATTTGATAGTCTTTCTTAAAGATTTAAAGGTGGTCTGTGAACAGAGGACACGGGCCCAAGCGCAGTTTGTGTTGGTTGTCATGGTAACGCATGCCATGATTTTTAATTTGTGTCACAGCTCCCTCGTGATTGGCGTTAATTTCAAAAATACGCTTGAGTATGTAAATAAAGGGATTTAATCGTCCATATTATTTTCCGCCAGGAAGGACACGGACCCTGTTGGTTTGGCCTGACACGTTTTTAATTGCAATTTCAGAGTAATGCTACCGAGTGCGAGATTTCATGCAGAATGCCCGATGTGGGAGCAGACGCGCCGCATTGCGTGTTAACAAGAAAGTCTGTACGGCCTACAAACGCGGGTAATTGTTTAGTTTGAAGTTTGCACTACCGCGTTGCGCAATGGTATATGAAGGACTCTATGGTTTATTCTTTATGCCTGAAAGCCTATATATTCTGAAGAAGCCTTGGCATTATGGGGAATGCCGACTGAGTCCAGAAGATACGAGGTCTTTGAGATGCTTCTTAAAAATTTGTCGTCTGATACGTTTAATAAAATTCCCCACCTCAGACACGACAAAAAATTTGTTTTTTTTTATGAATTTTAACAATTGCTTTTTATAAGTAAGCACCTTAAATTCACAATAACTGGGTTACATATATAATTTACCGAAGGAGCCCTGCAATTTAGATTCACAAGCTCTACCGAAGCTGAGTTTTGGACAGAAATATTTTAATTTATTTTATTATCCAGAATAATAGTTAATTTTACGATAAATAAATTAAATTCATTTAACAGTGATACAGTCATGAGAGAGTACTTTTACAAAAGGCTGCACAGGTAAATCGTCACATCGAGGTTTTTCACTGTTTCTGGAATAAAATTTGCACAGATCATATTCGTATTTAAACCAATTGTAACAGAATTGAACTTTAATTGAAAGGAATCGGTGTTTTTCACTTATGTCTCTGTGGCGATCTAATTGTCGTAATTTGTGGTAGTTTTGAAGTATTCAATACTTGTGTCTATGCCTATCATTTCAGTTGACGCGATACTTCTGGAGACTGTGTTCCTGAGAAATCTGCATTTGTTAAGGCGGTTAAAATTGTGTTGTAAAACGGCTACAAATTATCCTGCCCCGGTTTGACAGGCATTTACTAACTCCGGGCCAGTTATTCCGTGTCGGTAAGTAGTGTCAATCTCGTGGTTCCATCCAAGAAAACGGCCTAATGCAATTTCAACCTACACATTACACGTTAGGTATAAAAGTGGCAGCCGCAAAGTGGGGCCTACTTATTTATCTATCACACGCAAATCTCTATCACATCTACTTTACAATACTATTACATCACTGTAAGTTACTGATATTGAAACATTAAAATAGCGTCATATCTATCATAAAGGAAATTTACATTACCTTCTACATAGAATAAACACAATTTTTTTAAAGTTCGTTTTACCTATACGAAGTTAAAAACGGCGTACAAAACGCTGAAAGTCTTGGTTTGTTTTGCTTGTCATATATACGTCTAATAAATATACGTAGCGGATATTTGTATACTTTTTAAAACACTTTTATTTCTTTGGAAGAATACTGTTCATTTAACTTTTCTTTGGAGTAAGCACTCTTTTTTTTTTTTTTTTTTTTTTTTTTTTTTTTTNCCTGTTACTAAATACTAGCGTATATGAAGCTTGACAGGTTTTTGGACAAAGTAAAGCTGGTTGCAAAGAGGCTCGGAGTTTCAGTGACTTCAGCAGGAGTACCAGAAGTTCCCGAGGTGGCGTGCAGTCACGACCGCCAACCTTGCAAGCATATATGACTGTTACTGCGAGCCGGCTGCCATGTTGGTTTAAGAGGCATGTAGTGGACCGAATAAAATTATTTAACTACCACTCTACTTCAAAAGTTCTATTTACTTTCAGCAGTGTACATACGTGTAAAACAAACGTGAGGTGTACTTTTTGTGAGCTATGTTTATTTTGTAAAATATTTTATTGACAATTTTTTAATTCTGGAATTGAAATTCATTGCAAACTGAGTAGTGTACTTAAGTGTAAAACATGCATGCCGTAGTACTTATGCTGAGTATTAAAAATATTATTTATGTATATTATATATGTTTATTTACTTAAAATAAAATCATATTTTAATGGGAAAACTTATGTAGAATACAAAGAAACCAAAATTATTTTGCGTTTTGTGACTTATACGTTTATAATAACCGATATTTCTATTATAATGAAGGTCATTTGATGTAAAGTATTTTTTCTTCTTCATGGTGAAAGCCTACACAAATGACGGTCGTGGTATTCAGTGGCAAGTATACGCCACTAGCCCAATGGAGTAAGTAAACTCGTGCTTCAAGTCATAGATAATTATGCCCCCCAACACCAACCAACGCATAGTTAACCACCATTCAGCCGGTATTGGAATTAGAAATTTGAAACTTGGAACCTATCGTGCTACCATAAACTTGCTTACTGCTGCTGTTGTGAATGCGTCTCCACATGCTTCCCAGCAGAAGAATATTCGATACTGCTCATCAAACTTATTTCTTCTAGCAGTGAGCCGATGTGTCCCAGGGAGAATATGTGGCAGGGTGATATCAGCGAACAAAGTTACAACCTGTTTTATTTTCTTGCCGGCAGGGCAAAGTCCAAATCTGGTTATCCACAATTATCAACACATTTAAATAGCATTGAAGTTTTATTTTATTATTGATTTATTCTGGAAACATTTATGTATAATAATTACAAAAATTGTTTAGTTGGCGTTTTAATGTATTTGCTCGAGATAACATAAATAAAGATTATGAAATATTATTGCAGATTTTTGAACAATCATTAACTACTCAAGTAGTTTTTGTAAAGTAACAAATGTGGGATACACTAGATTGTTAAAATTGTAGACACGATTAGGTTTTAATTATAATCTCAAGAAATAATTTTTGTAAGATAAAGGTTTCAAACAATTTTCAAACAAACGCATTATTTTATCTAACAAATAAAAAAATTAAATATGGTGTGGACTATAGGAATTTTTTTTTTTTTTTGCGATTTCGGGTTTTACACACAAGTTATATTTGAAGAAAATACTGTAATTGTATTCACAGACTTTTATAACTTTTTCATACGCATCTAGCAGATTCGTAATAAACTTATCTCGTAGTACAGTATAGTCGTGTTGTGACAAGTTCACAAATAATTACAGATGATTTTGAAAACTTTTTATTTTAAGGAAAAATATAAAAGCTTAATGGCAAAGGACACATAAAATACTAATACAATTCAAATGTATGTAAAAGTCAGGCGTGAATATAAAGTGATCATAATTAGTAACGAATCACTAATAATTTATACAACTGAAACAATTCAATTGAAACGCATCACTTGTGTTAAAGCAGCAAAGGAAAAAAAAATCAATATATATAAATGCATCTTGGATATAATACAACAAGAATTTAATTTACAACGATCCAAATTTTACTTCGCCAACACATCAGTTAAAAAATTATTATCCTTCATTGTTTTTTCGTCATAGAATTATTCATAGCGCCTATTTAACTTAGAAATACCACAGAAAGGAGGGCAGCAAGAATTGCCCATCAAAGCCTCAATTTCCAATTTAATAATATTAAAAACAACTAAAACAGTTAGGTGGGGTGCAATCGTTTGGGACCTGTCAAAGCTCTGACGGTTGAAAAATATACAAAAACGAACAACAAGCCATTAAAAATATTAACGCCCTAACGATGAAGTCGTGGAAACAGTGAAATAACCAACATTATTTAAACATATGAAGGGTGTAAAATAGAATGAGCGAGGCCGCGCAAGGCCTTAAATAAACTACAACGACCAATCAGAAAATATGACACAGGAAGGGGAAAGGTGGATGCAG
>NQII01001317.1:494924-559864 GCA_002778355.1 Clitarchus hookeri
GGGGGGGGGGTTAACCAGGAGGAAAGAGGAGAGGACCCGAGTCTAACAAAGAATACGCAACCGCACATAAGTAGATGGTACTGATAAACTTAACGCGACTATGTTAACGTCGAAACCCCCCAGCCTAAAACCTTTGCCCTGGGGACTAGTCTCTCAAAGTCAAAATTCACGTCAGAAGATTGCACATGTAGTTCGCAGAGGAAAATTAACGTATAAAATCGAACATATAGTAGAATAGAAACAGAAGCGTATCATAACATTAGACAGTTTATAGGTTGAGAAAAACCACAGTAACATGCAGGTCAAAGTCCATCCATTTGCCACATCTTTAGTACGAGGAAGTGATCAGCTCCATCATCTTTCGGTCTCCGGAGACGGCGGGCACACAATAGCCGGAAGGCATCTCAGCGCCAAGAGAGCCAGCCTCTTCTCGGTCAGAGAGGACCAGAATCCCACAGGCGCCAGGCGGGTTGCAGTAGGCGTAACCACTAGGAGCTAAACCTCTCCAGTCCGCAGACTCGAGCAGCTACCAAAGAGTAGAGGTTGGTATAGCAGGGTGGTTTGAGCATGACTCGGACGGAGGGCGGAAAAAAACAGTTACAAAGGATTAATAAAGATAAAATGAATAACTTAAATAACAAAGTAACAAAGGTAAGGATACAAACATGCGCTTTCAAAATTCATTCAAATTAACCTCTGAGCCTAAAATAGTTATACTTAATGAACAAGAAACAATCAATTACAGGGCACATAGGCCTTTAAGTGGGAAACATGAGCGTTTTTAAAGGAGCGATGATAGCTTAGCGATACAAGTATTAATGTATTTGGCCCTAACAATTTTGAAACCTTAAAGGGAAAACAAAATTTGGGTGTTAAATTCTCTGTCAAATCCTTTCCAAATCTTCCAGGGTAAAAGTCTTACAAAGGACCAGGTCTCCAACCTTGTAATCAACCAGCAATATGACCTGGTCTATTTTAGCAAAGACCTGCATCTTTGCAGTTCCGAGCCTACGGTGGACCTCCTCCAGCAGATGATCTCGGTCAGCATCCCCAAGGGGAGAGGGAAAAGGCGGGATATTCCAGATGTTCAGTAAGGTATGACCGAGATGACGACCAAAGAAAAGGAAAGAAGTTGGAACTCACGTGGAATCATGAAGTGCACTTTTAATACCTACTTTCATAAAATCTAGGTCCTGAGCCCACTTTGTATGGTCCTGATTGTAAAATACAGTAAACAGACCTTTAAATTTTTTGTTATACCTTTCTACCTGATTTCCCTTCGAACTGAAAGAGCTACAGGTGAAATGTTTAATCGCCCCACGAAATACATATTGTGATAAATATTCGAGTTAAAGTTTTTAGCATTATCGGTGACAATTTCAACTGGAGCACTAAAATCTCTCCAGACATGATCAGTAAACGCTTTCACTATTGAAGAAGCCTTTATGTAACGGAGTGTCCAAATGCGCACATTTCCCTTTTTTGATCTTACCAGAGGTCCAATAAAAATAATAATGGCGTGTGGGGAGTGCACCCAGGGCAAGGCGACACCCTCCGAGTGACGGTCTTTCCAACTGGGACCTGTAGGTGACTGTCATCCCCGGGCATGACAGAAATGAGACCCTAGAATGGAGCGGCGCTGGAATGCAAGGGCGGGGGAAGCGGGAGTACCCCGAGAAAGCCCGCTGGCAAGCGGCATCGTCGAGCACGATTCCCACATGCGAAAATCCGGGAGTGAACCCGCCGGGGATCGAGCCCGGATCGCCGTGGTGGGAGGCGAGCGTCCTGGCCACTACGCCACCGCTGCCCCTCCAGAGGTCCAAAAATATCTAGGTGTTCAACACTCCGAGGAGCCTGTGGAACCTGCGTCACCACCTGCCCAACGTTGGTGTGCCGAGCCTGTTTCCACTTGTGACAAGTCGCACGATCGCACAAAAACAGAAATATCGCCCTTTAAGGCAGGCTAGATAAATTGAACCGCGAACTTACTAAAGGTCTTAGTGATGCCCAATTGATCACCAGAATCATGAAAATAGGATAGAACCATGGGTCTAACAATTCCGGAACAACAGTATTGCGAATACGTCCGATTTTCCCGGTGAAATACAAGACACCAGTCTCCTCCACATAGGGAAGCACCGCTCCAGCACTCAAATACAATTTAACGCGGTTGCAAAAGGGGCCGCCTGCCTTAACCTAGCGCAATTTAACAAAAAACTCCAGGAAGGCCTGTACAAGGCTCAGAGAACCCTCGGTGTCAAGAACATTTTCCGCTTTGAAGTCCGCGGGATCATACATCCCAAAAAGGGCGTCTGCTACTTGACTATCAGAACCGCCAACATGATGATGGACCTTAAAGCGGAAACGCGACAAACGCAAGACCCATCGACCTAACTTACCCAGCTGTTGAAGGTAGTTCAAAACCCAACTAAGCACCTGATTATCCGTACACAGATTGCACTCTTCGTGATCTATATGATGATGCGAATTTTTTAAACCCAAGTATGGTAACCAAGGTTTCATTCTCATATATCCCAATTTGAGTTACGGCTCAGTGAGGCTACGACAGGTCAAGGCAATAGGGGACAACCCCAAGTCAGTCCGCTGACTCAGAACAGCGCATGAAGCCAGCGAAGATGCATCAAAATGCACTACAAACCTGTGGGAAAATTCCGGTAGATGTAATACCGGAAGGTAAGACCACTTCTGTTTTAACACAGCGAAGGCCGATTCCTGCTCCTGACACCACGAAAACTCTACTCCCTTCTTTAAAAAAAAATAAGGGTGCAGACAATTTAGAAACATGTGGAATAAATCGGGAGTAGTAGGCCAGAAGACCTACACATTTTTCAACTCCCTTCAGAGTTCTAGAGGGGGGTGGGGGATGGATTCAAAATTAGGGCACCACGATCAGAGTCAATCATGAATTGACATTCGCAGAGTATGTAACCCAAAAATCTGACGTTACTAGACCCCAAGGTTATCTTGTCAGTATTGACAGTCAACCCTACTTCCCGCATCTTATGAAACACCACACGAAGATGGGACAAATGGGATTCAAGATCATCACTGTAAGCATTGATATAATCAATGTAATTAAACACAAACTTAAATTTTAATTCTGACAATACAACTTATTACATCCTAGTCAAGGCTTAACTACCAAAATTCGAGTACATTGGAATACGCGTAAACTCAAACTGGATCCACGGCGCTCTAAAAGCAGTATATTTTATGCATGAAGGGTCCAACAAACACTAATGGAAACTATTAATTAGATATAAAACAGAAAAGACACGGGCTTTGCCTAAGTGCTGAAGAGCACAATCAATAGTCGGCAACGGAAAGGATATTTATGAATTTTCTTATTCACTAGTGAATGATTTACGAACAACCGATATTTGTCACAATCCCTCTTACATATCAGAATTCCAGGATAACATTACTCAGACGTCGACGGGACAATAACGATGGCTTCCAACAACTTAACGATTATTGCCCTAAATGCCCAGAACTTTAGAGAGGGGGGGGGGGNACCGGGAGGTCATCGGTAAGAGAGAACTTGTACTTGTACAGGAGCACATCATTCTCGGACTGATGACGTCACTGAACTCCTTCCTCAACATATCTAACTGGTTGTGAAGATGTTCGAAAGACACATGAGCGCGTCACGTAAAGGTAAAAATATTTCCGGCAAGGTGTCGACCTGAAGTGCTATTCGAATGTTGGCAGCGAAATCAAAATATAAATAATACTCGTTAAGGTTAACCAACGCTATTGTTTTCCCTAAAATATCAAGGCCATTTGGCGTCATGATTGAGGCATGAAAATACCCAAAATGGAAAAGTCCAAGAAAATCTGCCGACTTAAAAGTGCAAGGGTATAACTTAATTGCACGTAATGACGTCGCCATTGGCAATGTGCAAACGTTTCCCGGCCACGCACTTAACACGTCTCTTGGACACAATGTTCAAATCCAAAAGTCTTTTCAAAAATTGTTTCTCATGAAACAATTAGTGGCTCCCTTGTCAACCAAGGCTGCAAAATTATGTTCGCAACAAGCGATTAACACAGACCATTCCTAACCGTGCATGGTAATTGCATCTTTGTCCAACTGGAACACCCACACCTAATTCCAGTCAAACCCGGGTTTCCCGCCTTAGGACAAGTCCTACGCCACTGTCCAATCTCGCCGCATCTGAAACATTTCCTATCTAACACCGTACGCCTATCTTGCTATCTAATTTTATATAGAAGATTGAACATACGTTATTTCTGAAAACAACCTCCAATACTATTTAACAGCAATAAAATAAACTAACAACCGAACACAAACAAAGCTAATTGACACAGAGAACATAACCTTAATGACGCTTGGAGGACATGCTTGAAACTTGTCCCTGAATAGCACAACTACTGCACCGCACAGTAAGACTGTGGAGACACACTGTAAAATAGACTCTCGGGGCAAACGACGCAGATTAATTATCACGACCTGTTTGCACCGTAGGGTGGAAAAACGCACTTTATTCACTAGAGGCAACAAGAATACCCTGCACTTCAACTGCCAGTTGGCGTAACTCACGAAAATTATGAGGCACAGAAACCAAGGTACAATGTGCACGGACATGCGGAGCCAGATTATCTAAAATTACATAAACCAACTCTCGTTCACTCATTTGCGAACACAAATCATCATGATAGGCACATATAGATTCCACAAATTCATACATCGGT
The DNA here is from genome assembly GCA_002778355.1 of Clitarchus hookeri. Classification (NCBI taxonomy): domain Eukaryota; kingdom Metazoa; phylum Arthropoda; class Insecta; order Phasmatodea; family Phasmatidae; genus Clitarchus; species Clitarchus hookeri. The sequence goes on from NQII01001317.1 coordinate 499,662, forward strand.
TCGCCCGGTATTTGATATCTATAAATAAAATTGCGTTCACAATTACGCTTCACGCGAGGGGGATACAATGCCTATATTAACCTACGCTTAAACCCCGCAAATGCACCTCCCTCTAATGACGTGACTTCTTCACGTAGTAGCTGAGACACAAAACCCTCGCTCATTATAGTAACGACTTTTAAGAGAGTACCTCAAGGACATAAACATAAACTTGCGACTTTACTAACTGCTATGAAAAAGTGCAAAATGGTAACGGGATCCAAGAATGTTCAAGAAGTGATATTCTGTATTGCCAATAAAGACAATTGATTGACTTTGGGTGGGTGGTTGGTGACGCTCGCCGGGACCGCACGCTGAGAGGGGTGCGCCATTGCACCCCGCTGACGTCACAAGTCCACCGCGGCCAGACGCAACTCACCCACAGTTGTGGACTCGTCAGCCTCAAATCCGAAGTCATCCAAAAAAGCCAGCAGTTATGCTTTCTTAAGTGTATAGAGGAAATCGACCTCAGCCATTTCATGCATCAAATAACAAAGGCATATGCGAGAAAAGATGTGAAGCAGAGTGGCACAGAAATTATTTGTGACAAGTTCACAAATAATTACAGACATGTTTGAAGACTTTTCCTTATAAGAATGAATACGAAAGCATAATGGCAAACAACCCATACGAAAACCAGGGGTGGATAAAAAGTGATCAAAATAATTAACACATCATTAATAATTAATACAATTCTGTTAAAACGCATCGCTAGTGTCTAAGCACCAAAGGAAAAAAAAATATACAATGCATTTGGCTCCAATACAAAAAGAATTTAAATTACAATGATCCAAGTTTTACTTCGTCAATTACAAAAGCTAAATAATTAATATCCTTTATTGACTTCTTGATTTACAATTATCTAAAGCACATATTTAAATTTAAAATACCACCGATATGAATGCAGCAAGAATGACCAGTCAAATTCTCTATTTCCAATAAAATAATAATAAAAACAACTAAAACAGTTTGTTCNAAAAACGAAAAACAAACCATTTAAAAGATGTACTCCCTAACGATAAAGTCGTGGAAACAGTGAAATAAGAAACATTATTTAAATTTGGGAGGTGATGAAGGACGAACAGGACACGTTAAAAAAAAGGACACGAATAAACATGACACCATAGTTAAGCCAAAACATAATTTATAAGGGCAGCCAAAACCAACATTTTGAAATGGACATGCACTACTTCACACCCAATGTACAACACTACTTGCCACACAAATCACCAAACATTTAAAAACTCTGTCGCAAACTTATCGTTTTCCACGACTCACCATTTATTTAGTGCTCCATCGCTCTGAAGCGTGACTGGTAGAACGTCACCTCGAAAACATGGTAGCGGTGTTTGACCTCAGCTGACCGAGGTGAAGTGCAACTAAACCATCAGGAACAAACGAAGATCTTGCAGGTGTAGGGTAGCGGCGTAACGTAGCAGACATATGAAGGGCGTAAAGTAGAATGAGCGAGGACGCACAAGGCCTTAAATAAATAAACTACCACGACCAATCAGAAAATATGTAACAGGAATGGTGGGAGAACCGGGAGGAAAGACGAGGGGATCCGAGCTGAGCAAAGGTGACACCACCGCACCGAAGTAGATGGCGCTTATAAACTTAACGCTAGGGTGCTTACGTCGCAGTGTGAACCCGAATTAGTGGCCTTGGACATTCAAGTTAACGCCGCATTACAGCTATGCTTGAAGTGCCCTCTAGCGCATTATCTCAGGCAGTGGAGGCACACAAGTGGTAGACGACAAGACGGGACGAAACTTGCGTGGGCAGAACTCATGATTCAGCGCAGACACTCCTGATTTTTTTCGGTGTTCAAATTATCAGCAACGTTATTAGATTTGAAGTGGTTCGATAATGATTTCGCCATTTTTTTATATTTGATCTTGCTAGCACTTTTTTGCTGCAGGCATTAAAGAAACTACTGCAGCAAGCATCACGAATCTACTTGTCGCATATGGTCTTGAGGGCCTGTGGAGCAGATTCCTGCTGAGGAAGTTTGCAGAGGCCGTTCCGGTACTACCTCATCTCTGCTTGCTGCGAATTCGTGAACTTAAGATAGAGCTTTTGTCAGAGGCTCATCGCGTCTCATCTGATGAATCTCGAAGTTCCCAGGAGTACATCANTACTACCTCATCTCTGCTTGCTGCGAATTCGTGAACTTAAGATAGAGCTTTTGTCAGAGGCTCATCGCGTCTCATCTGATGAATCTCGAAGTTCCCAGGAGTACATCAAGATAATAATTGGTGCGTATATTCGTAGGGACTCCAAATATGTGATTATAGTCAGTGTCCTCGTCCGCCACACTTTTCTTCGTTGGTTCACATTGATCCCGATTCACGGAAAGAGTAAGTGATCCGGGTTTCGCCAGGACTTGGGAAAGTTCAAAGGATGAAATGGCTCCTTCATGGAATTGCGTTGTTTATACAGATAACATGTGTAAAGGGATCACGGGTTTTCACTTTCTAAATAAAATATTTATACAACAGCACAAAGTTCCCGGACTGCCGGATTGCTCCAACATTTAGCGCACTCCTGACGTCCTCAACTCCTAGTCGCGAGGTCTTAAACTCGCGCCGTCTCCAAGCTAAACTTCGATGACAGTTTCCACAACTTCTCCACTAATGGTGACCTTTAAAACACGGTGTCGACCCCACTGTTATTTCCATCTTCCATCGTTATGCTACTATTATAACATTTATTTTCTGTATTTAGAGCTTTGCGTAGTGACCACACGTCAGCTACTCACAGGCCATTTGTACGGCAACCAAGCATTTTTATAAATGCGCCCGAAAACATCGCTACTAATTTTTCTCCCCATTTTAGAAGAGAGGGACATCCGTGCCAACATTTCACACCGTTTATCGCTCCCTTACACGTATAATTCGGCCATTTCTTGTGCTCACTTCCCGCTCCGTATACGGGCGCCAGCAGGTNTTTATCGCTCCCTTACACGTATAATTCGGCCATTTCTTGTGCTCACTTCCCGCTCCGTATACGGGCGCCAGCAGGCCCAGTAGAGCGTTTATTACATTTTTAGCTAGATCAAACTGTATATTTCCTTCATCTGTATGAAGCCCATATTAGTANCCAGTAGAGCGTTTATTACATTTTTAGCTAGATCAAACTGTATATTTCCTTCATCTGTATGAAGCCCATATTAGTACTTTGTCTGTCTAAAATTATTGTTTTCCTCTACTATAACAATATTTTCTACGGGTATGGGGGTTTAAAGTTGTGGGTTCGAGTCTTTCCACTGGAACCTGTGACGATTATTTCCGTTAGTACGAACCCACGTTGTCTTTGGAAAGCTTTCTGACCTCTAGTAATTGGAGATGAGGATGACTGACGCCAACTCTAGTGGGCATGCGAGAGTGCATGTTTACTTGCTCAGCTCTGAGTCGGCAGGCATCACTTAGGGAGCGGTAGTTGCATCGTTTGCTAGTAGTACCTGCCTGAGAGCACACATTCAGATNAGTCGGCAGGCATCACTTAGGGAGCGGTAGTTGCATCGTTTGCTAGTAGTACCTGCCTGAGAGCACACATTCAGATTTAGCTTTGTAGAAATCTATATTTTATATTCTTCTATATTTAGAGTGTTAGTGAGTGTTTCATTATTAATATTATGTCACTTGTCGCAGTAGCTCAACGAGCCATGTTTACCTCCTTACAATGTTTGTGGGTGTTTTTTCTGCCTTTATTAAGATTCACGAAATAATTTTTAGTGCAGTGGATGCTATAAATACAATTACCGGTGAGATTTCCGCAGTAATTGTTTTTCAGCAAGTGGCAGCTATAAGTTCGCTGCTGGTGGGTTGACCAAGACACAAAAAAAGTAACTAGTAATGTTAAAGCAGCGTTGTAAGAAATGAGCTACAAGAGTCTGTTCTGAGTAAAGCTTCTGTGAACAAGTGCACACGGAGAGCTACGGTTGAATATGAAGTATTATGTCTCACTTATGTCCTTTATGGTCGAATAATTATATTTGGTGTATTTTTGTTTTTTTTAATGTTTGTTTGAATAAAGCGCACGTATTGGGTTTTCTTGAGTAACGTTTGTGGTATATTTTATGTTTGTTTGATGCAGTATGTGATCTTAAATTTGCTTATGTATTTGCGCAGGGCTTGAAACGTCCCATCAGCTTTATCGAACATTTGTTATCCTAATAGATACAAAGTCTCAATGGCACAACTCCACAAGTTGTTAACTAATGGTCAGCTATACATTGATGGATGCTAAATGGCATAGTTTAACGTGACATGAAGCGAGGTTGTCCCTTACTTTTTTTGCTNAGTCGGCAGGCATCACTTAGGGAGCGGTAGTTGCATCGTTTGCTAGTAGTACCTGCCTGAGAGCACACATTCAGAGTTAGCTTTGTAGAAATCTATATTTTATATTCTTCTATATTTAGAGTGTTAATGAGTGTTTCATTATTAATATTATGTCACTTGTCGCAGTAGCTCAACGAGCCGTGTTTACCTCCTTACAATGTTTGTGGGTGTTTTTTCTGCCTTTATTAAGATTCACGAAATAATTTTTAGTGCAGTGGATGCTATAAATACAATTACCGGTGAGATTTTTGCAGTAATTGTTTTTCTGCAAGTGGCAGCTATAAGTTCGCTGCTGGTGGGTTGACCAAGACACAAAAAAAGTAACTAGTAATGTTAAAGCAGCGTTGTAAGAAATGAGCTACAAGAGTCTGTTCTGAGTAAAGCTTCTGTGAACAAGTGCACACGGAGAGCTACGGTTGAATATGAAGTATTATGTCTCACTTATGTCCTTTATGGTAGAATAATTATATTTGGTGTATTTTTGTTTTTTTTAATGTTTGTTTGAATAAGGCGCACGTATTGGGTTTTCTTGAGTAACGTTTGTGGTATATTTTATGTTTGTTTGAGGCAGTATGTGATCTTAAATTTGCTTATGTATTTGCGCAGGGCTTGAAACGTCCCATCAGCTTTATCGAACATTTGTTATCCTAATTGATACAAAGTCTCAATGGCACAACTCCACAAGTTGTTAACTAATGGCCAGCTATACATTGATGGATGCTAAATGGCATAGTTTAACGTGACATGAAGCGAGGTTGTCCCTTACTTTTTTTGCTCGTGTCATATAGTATTTATAATTAATTTAACAAATGCTGCATGATAAACCATTATCTGCATAAGATTTCATTATGCAGTAAACATAATTTAAATACGAGGACTTAATATTTCGAATAAATAATTAGTTTATATGGATACTTTATTAAAAAGAATAGCATTTTACCCCCTCTAATTAATAAAAGTTTCGCGCTAATTAGAAAAATGACAGCCCGATATATAACATTTTAAAAACAGCATGGATTTAATAAATTACGTATGGACAGATACAAAACGTTCTACGTCACGTGTTTTACACGTGGGAACACTAAAGATTAAAAAACATAAGTAAAAAAATATTGAATAAATTAAACAATTTATTAACCATAGTTAGTGATAAGTAGACCGCACATTTGATTTAAACCGACGTACACAGTTGTGCGACCGGAAAGGTCAGTGTTATGCAGAGTTCAGTCAGTGCAGAGCCGCCAAACCATGTGAGAGCTGGTGCCAGTATGCCTGGTTGACGTCAAAGGGCGCTTTATCAGAATGTGAGTGAGTTCTAACGGGGCAGAATGATCGATCTCTGGGAAACAGGTTTGTCATACCGTGACATTTCGGCTCGTACAGGGCAATCTGCTACGATATTGATGCGTGTGTGGCTCAAGTGGATAGAAGAGGGTTGTACGCAGCGACGAACGGGTACTGGACCACGCAATGTGACCACTACACAGGATGACCACCATCTTGTCCGCATGGCCATAACGGGCCGTACAGCCTCGTCCACGGTGTTGGCTCGACACTGGAGCACTTGAACGTGTGTGAAACTGTCTGTGTCGACGGTTCGATGGAGCTTGAAGTACCGCCCCTCCTACAGGCGACTCCACATGCCATATTTCAGCANCTGTCTGTGTCGACGGTTCGATGGAGCTTGAAGTACCGCCCCTCCTACAGGCGACTCCACATGCCATATTTCAGCAGGACAATGTACGGCCACATGTTGCGAGAAATGTGCAAGTATTTTTCAATGAAGGGTGGGTATCACAGCTTCCCTAGCCTGCATGTTCACCGGACATGTCGCCCATAGAACATGTCTGGGATATGGTTGGTGAAAGACTTGTTCGTCACGGTCCTCCAGCAACCAGTTTTGATGATTTATGGACGCATATACAAACCGCGTGGAGGGAAATTACCTAGGAACATATCCAGGTCCTCTTTGATTCCATGCCACGAGGTTTAGGAGCTCTGATTGCAGCACGTGGGGGCTTCACACCATACTGAATTTTAAAGGAGAAAGATCATTTTCAGTTCTGTAATCCTGATCAACTGTGTATTGTCATGAATNCACACCATACTGAATTTTAAAGGAGAAAGATCATTTTCAGTTCTGTAATCCTGATCAACTGTGTATTGTCATGAATCTAATCTGTGTTATATGGTTAATTTCAGTCACATCTACCCTTTTTAGTGTTGCATTTTTCACAAATATTCGTGTACTTTTTAGCTATAAAACCAATATTGTCGTTGGCTGGCAGAGATAATCATTTATATGCTTGTAAGGTTGGCAGTCGTAACTGCTAACCATCTCCGGGAATTTCCGTTAGTCCCGCCTAAGCCGCTGAGCCTTAAATTCACTCTGTCTCCAGTTGGAAGACGTTATTCTCCTGTTAATGCTATATTCCTGAAATATACGACTTCCATTCTATCCTCAATTTATTCATCCAGCTCGTCATGTTATCTGCATCGCATTATTTTCTTAAGGGTTAATTTTGTATTCTCTTCCTCTTGGTCTAACTGGGTTCGTACTTAAGATTTTTAATCCCATAGTAAGATATATTTTAACTGTTTATGTTAATTGGGGTACTGTTTATGACTCATATGTGATGATGTGTCTTGTTACTCATTTACTTGGAGGATGCATCTAAATTACGACGACATAATTTAGCGCCAGGTTAATCACGATAAAATAAGTTGGAAACGTATATATGACATAAGGTCTAAAGCGAATTCTAGAGGTGGCACATATTATAGAAGTGGTATCTGAAGCGCTAGTTTATGACAGTACCACTTTTATGTACGTCTATCTGGAATATTGCCCTCCCTTTGATAGCTGCAAATGTTTGTTATTGGGTGACGTGTGTGTTGCCCATCTACCATGTGTTTCTTTGTATTATTTTGAAATGAAAACACGAATTACTTGAAAATGGCGAGGCTAAGCGTATTTACAGAAGGCGGCCTTTTTCGTTAGTTGTTACATGTGGACAAATAATCCACCATTTAAATCCCAAATGTGCTACCGCGTAATGGAGGGTAGATCTAAACAAGTGTTGAAAGCATGATTTTCAACATAAAAACCATTTTATGACAGCGACAGATATTGTAGTGTTTGCGGACCTTCGTTAAGTTATCCATTATCCAGACATTAAATTTTACATCTTAAGAATTTCCTCCAGTATTTGCAATAAACATGTGTTTCCAGACCAACTTCACAGGTGTTTACCTTCCTTAGGATTCAATTTAGAACACAGGCCGTATATACAGGTTGAGTTTAAAAGAAAACCCCAAATTTGAAGGTCTATAATATCAAAACTAAAACACCTACAACCTTGATTAACCAATCAAATGAATCGTGAAATCGTGAAGTTTGTTTACCATATATTCATAAATGCTCAATATGACCACCACGAGCGGCCCGAACGACATCTACGTGATAATCAAACTCGCTCCACGCTCTTGTCAACATGACAGGTGTTACGATTTGGATGGCGTTCGTAACTCTTGGTTTGATGTGGTGAGGGGGTAGAGAGCTCGCATTCAACACGTCAATGTGAAGGGGACGGTCTGATTTTTCCTTTATGGTGCGCCACCGCATTGGCATCAAGCTGTTCGTGGATACCTGAACGAGACATTGCCGCAACGCTGGATTGGTCAAGGAGCAGCTGGTGACCAGGCTCTTCATCACTGGCTCCTAAGATGCCCGGATCTTACCCCATGTGATTTTTTCTATAGGGGTACACTAAGGATTGAGTGTTTCATCCAGCATTGCCGGCTAACATTGACGACCTCAAAACGAGAATTACGGACGCCATCCAACAGTAACACCAGACATGCTGACAAGAGTGTGGAACAAGTTTGACTATCACGTAGATGTCGTTCGGGCCGCTCGTGGTGGTCACATTGAACATTTATAAATATATGGTAAGCTACCTTCACGGTTCCACGGTTCATTTGATTGGTCAATCAAGGTTCTAGGTGGTTTTGTTTTGATATTATAGACCTACAAATTTGGGGTATTCTGCCCGTATATCTTCAACTTCTGTTTTTGTAATAACATGCATCTGAAGATCGTTGGTCGATTTGAGATCAGCCTGTATATTCTTAGTTTTAGCTCCTTTGGTTTTTATTTCAATGCCAGTGTACTTTAAAATATAAATACGGGCTGGTTTTTAAATTTTTCTTTAAATTACTTTATTATTACAGGAAAACATAATATTATTCCCATATAAATAAATTCAATAATGTATTAAAGTATTTTGTTATTTCTTACGATTTGGCACCTTAAGAGGTGTCTGGTATTTACTATTACAATTGTCCTACTGGTACTTCTGTGTTGATTCTCGGGTTTGTTTGGAATTCATTTGTAAGTGTTTGTAAATCGTTCTCACTTGCAGCTATCAGAGATGATTAGTATGTTTAACCTAATTCGTTCATTATGTCTCTTCGCAAAACTATTTCATCCAAAAAATTATATTTCATGTTTATATGGAACATTCTATATATAAAGAATTTCAACCATGCAAAAATATCTTTCCCTTTTGTTTCATTTTTCTCCAGTGGCGTAGGATCTTTATATGACCTGCCTATGGGTTTATTATGGTTTCAAGCCTAAATTTGNAGGTGGTTTTGTTTTGATATTATAGACCTACAAATTTGGGGTATTCTGCCCGTATATCTTCAACTTCTGTTTTTGTTAATAACATGCATCTGAAGATCGTTGGTCGATTTGAGATCAGCCTGTATATTCTTATTTTTATCTCCTTTGGTTTTTATTTCAATGCCAGTGTACTTTAAAATATAAATACGGGCTGGTTTTTAAATTTTTCTTTACATTATTTTATTATTGCAGGAAAACATAATATTATTCCCATATAAATAAATTCAATAATGTATTAAAGTATTTTGTTATCAGAGATGATTAGCATGTTTAACACAATTCGTTCATTATGTCTCGTCGCAAAACTTTTTCATCCAAAAAATTACATTTCATGTTTATATGGAACATTTTATATATAAAGAATTTCAACCACGCAAAAATATCTTTCCCTTTTGTTTCATTTTTCTCCAGTGGCGTAGGATCTTTATATGACCTGCCTATGGGTTTATTATGGTTTCAAGCCTAAATTTGCATATAAATGAGTGCGACGTTAATAAATCAGGTAGTTAGATTTAGTATTTTTTGTCCTGATAGCTTTACAAGCTCGTCACCATGAACTTAATCAGAGAAAATAAAGGGCTTTAATTCTATCAATACAAACATGTAAACGAACTGCATATAATTATATAACAATGAAACTTATGTCAGAGGAGAAAGGTTAATCAGCGACTATTATTAATATCTTCTGGAGGAGGTTTAAAATACCCGGAATTTTATGCGTACACACTACAAAGGTTGTGAATATGATTTATCCGTTACATTTAAACGTTCTTTGTCTTCATTATGGTTGTGATTTCACACTTGATTTATTGCAGATTTTTAGGAATGTTTAATGACGTGTTTATTTTGGCTTTAAACCTATTTAAAGTTGAAAATGTTTGAAAAAAATACGTAGTAGATTTTAATATTACCCCACCCACACTTTTAATATTTATTATGTCACTAGTTGTGTTAAATAACAGAAGCCGTTTGTACGGAACCATAATATGTTGAAGATGGCTTTCCATCCAACAAATATGACAAAACTATACTTTTTAGAGCCAGTTTTGTAACAGTTGGAAATTCTGATTGCCACATTGGATGAAAGAGAATGGCACAGTTTCGACTCCATCATCGGAAATGTGCACTATGAGTGTTACATAATATTTATTTTCATTACTGAATGATACTTATTATATGCAGATGTGTGAGAAAGCGTTTACACCATAATGCAAAACCGTATCATATTAATTAGTNTGAATGATACTTATTATATGCAGATGTGTGAGAAAGCGTTTACACCATAATGCAAAACCGTATCATATTAATTAGTTAGAATATTTCCAACAGTACTTTATTCGGATTATTTTTTTATCTTCTAGTTACTGTGTTTAGTAAGTCAATAACACATTAACATCGATAACTTTCACGGTTTAAAAATGTATTTTTGCTTTGAAAATATGTATGGACTATTATTGTCACTATAGTAATACCGACAGTTTGATTAGGATCACCTTCATGAACAATAAAAGTCTTACAACATATAACATGAACATAAAATTGATTAATATATACAATTAGAACGAAAATATGGATTCTGAGCAATGGATGTTGAAGAAGGAGTTCAAAACCTATAAACGACATTGGGGTGACCGCAATGCTGGATGTGGGTGACCTAGACTTTGACTGGGGTAACCTTGATTCGGAATGAGCTTGGAATGACTATAAAGTCAAAAAATCTAAAACAATCGTAAAAAATAGGTATTTAAAAACAAAAAAATGCAAAGTCTCGTAAAAATTAAAAAAATGGAAAAATATAGGAAGGTATTGGAAAAATGAAAACATTCATCATAGACTTACATGCGGATGGTCGAAGGTTTTAAGATGGCGCATCACACTCATTCCCAGTACGGCGACCGGCAGGTGACTGACCCTTACCACTATATTTCATTGTTTATTTTGTTCTACCCCACTCAACTACCTTAATAGCTACCTATGTTGGCCCAACTGTCGGCATTTGGTTGGTAAAGTTCGCTGTATGTTGGGCTGGAACACACTTGAATACAATGTTGGCCCAATGTAATATGCCAACAAGAGTTTGCTACCACAAAAATGTTATGACATGTATACATATGAGGTGTATATATACATATATATAAAACATTACTTATCAAAATTTATTCAATACATAATTATGTTTATTCCGATATGTATGGAGTACCTGCGTATTTTCTTCTGGGACGAACGAGCATTTGGGTTTTCTCTGAATGCTCCCATATTTAATACTTGAAATGTATGGCAAAAAGGCTTGTAGGAGAATAAGATGGGCTCTTTAAACGAGCAGTACCAGAAATGTTCCTACAACGGGTTTTGTGAAGTGATTCGAGAGGGTAAATTCGTACAATAGATGAATANGATATGCCAACAAGAGTTTGCTACCACAAAAATGTTATGACATGTATACATATGAGGTGTATATATACATATATAAATATATATAAAACATTACTTATCAAAATTTATTCAATACATAATTATGTTTATTCCGTTATGTATGGAGTACCTGCGTATTTTCTTCTGGGACGAACGAGCATTTGGGTTTTCTCTGAATGCTCCCATATTTAATACTTGAAATGTATGGCAAAAAGGCTTGTGGGAGAATAAGATGGGCTCTTTAAAAGAGCAGTACCAGAAATGTTCCTACAACGGGTTTTGTGAAGTGATTCGAGAGGGTAAATTCGTACAATAGATGAATANGAGCAGTACCAGAAATGTTCCTACAACGGGTTTTGTGAAGTGATTCGAGAGGGTAAATTCGTACAATAGATGAATAGTTCGTGAAAAGTTTTGCGAAATGCATCGCAAAGAGGCGAATTTATTCTGGGAATTGAAGATGTTGGTGAGTCTGTGTCTCGCGGGTTTGAGTCCCGATAGGATGGTGCTACATGGACTATCATGGGGATACTCGCGAATGAGCGGTGTCGATGGTGAGTTAACCAGCGACTGCTCGTTTAGCTGTAGGATTCTTCAGGCACTAGCTTGTAAAACAGCATCGACCATACGCCATATGAAAAATGATGGATACCGAAAACTTTTAACGAACGCGATGAATTATGTAAGTATATAAGTTAATGTATTCATGTATCACACGTTAGTTCTTTGTAAACCAGCAAATATGTAACATCTTGGCAGGAGTTAGTCTACAGGAGTCAATCTGCAGTAGTTAGTCTACAGGAGTCAGTCGGCAGAAGTCAGTCAGCAGGAGTCATTTGGCAGGAGTCAGTATGCAGGAGTCAGTTTGTAGGAGTCCTGGGGAGAAGTCAGTCTACAGGTGTCAATCTGCAGTAGTTAGTCTACAGGAGTCAGTCTGCAGAAGTCAGTCAGCAGGAGTCATTTGGCAGGAGTCAGTATGAAGGAGTCAGTTTGTAGGAGTCCTGGGGAGAAGTCAGTCTGCAGGAGTCAGTCGGCAGGAGTCGGTCGGCAGGTTTCAGTTGGCATGAGTCAGTCGGCAAAAGTAAAGTGTATGAATTCATGTATGCTTGAAAACAATGTAAAACACTGGTGATATTAAATCGTGTATGTTTTGTATGAATACATGCATACCTTCAACGACTGCCCACAAATTATGTGGAAAATAATGCGGTTACTGTGCCAAGCCCTTTAGTAAAAGTTGCAATGCACGGTGATATTAGAAGAGTGACTGTTTGAAGAACACATCTCGTGTGATTGTTAGCGGCAAAAACTCTACTAGATAGTTCATTCGATGTGCTAACTTAAATGACATGAAGGCTGATACAGTAGTGTTTTTACGCCCACTTAGAAACAGCATGTGATGACTTCGTTTCTTCTTGTTAATACACTACATAAATTGTTTACAGACGATGAGGGAACTCGCATGATGAAGCATTATGACAATGACCACATGCAGTTTATGCAAGGAGATACATTGAAAGAACACACCGACATCTGCAAGGATTCGTCTACTAGGAGCCAGCAAGTATTGCCGGCAATACCTCTTGCTGCATCGATGGGTAGCAATTTAACAGGCAAATATGATGAGACAGTTTATGATAAAGACGGAATGAGTGTAGTGGAGTCGGTTTGCACAGAATGTACACTTATAAGACGTTCGTGTGAAGTCGGCCAACTTCAAAATAAACGGTCGTCGTCTCGAAATACTGATGAGCATACAACAACTACTGCAAAGAAAAGCAAATACAATATTGAGGATGAAACTGGAAGTGAAGACGATAATGAAGACAACATAGATGAAAATGAACATGAAGGTAATGATAATGTTCAAGACGATGATGGCTATTTTCTCGATGCACTGACACACCTCTCCAGCACATTTGCTGCAAAGAGTGAAGCGAAAAAGGCAGAAGACGCCGAGAATACTGACTGCCTATTTCCCAGAGACCCGAATGAACTTGTTGATAGACTTAGATATTTTATTAACCTTCAAAACATGGGTATTTCTCGCGCATTTTTGAGATATCTTCATTTATAAGTAAACTTAAGGAGTGAGGTTATATCAGATGAGACTGTTGGCTACTATCCATTATCTACAAACATCTGAGAAATGTAAAGATGGAATGTTCAAATTAATTAGAAAGATAGTATGTACACAATAAGTAAATACATAACATTTCCGCTTCTGCTTTTCTGAAAGACTTATAAATTTATTGGTGTAAAAAATCAATTGAGAGTCTGTTCGAGATGAAATTTATGCGAGTGCTTCCAGTAGCAGGGCTATACTTCGATTTGAAGTATTATGCCTTACTCGTGGCGTTTAAAATCGACTGAGTTCAATGTGATAAACGAATTAAATGAGGGAAATATTTCCAGAGGTTTCCTCAGCACCACGCCCAGCAGACGACTAACACTCGCCAATGTTTCTCATTGGTTAATTAGTTGACAGATTTCTACCCCCTCGCCTTTGCTCATTCTTTCAAAACCACTCCACCCCCCATATTCATTTTTTCGTTTGCCTTTTGTTTACGTTTTAATCACTTAGGTGGTAAGAGTGTATTAATAATCGATTTCGCCGCCAGAGGAGCTGTCGATTTAGCTACCATATTTTTGAGGATTATTTCGCAACTAGTNGCCGCCAGAGGAGCTGTCGATTTAGCTACCATATTTTTGAGGATTATTTCGCAACTAGTTGGTTTTCTTTGTCAGTTGGTATGGTAAGTTAGATTTGTAAGTTAGTAAGGCCCTTTTGTATAGTCAACTCTGGTAGTAATGTTTTGCGAAGGTTCTGAAAAGATTTTCTGCAAAGAATTTAGCTACGAGACTGTTATTAGAGACTGTTTTAGAGATTAACCATTATGGTTTGTATAGGTGGGTGGTATGGTAGATTGGTCTTGACGGTTGTTCTAGTCAATTTTGCAGGAACTGGTCTCGTCAGAAACTAGTCTTGTGCTCAGTCAATCTCGCTAGGAACCAGTCTTGGGTGGAGTTAGTCTTAGGTGGAGTCAGTCGTTGGCTAGTATTTTTTTTGGCACTTTGTAGAATTTTTAATAATTTCTTAATAATATATTAAGTCAGGTTTCTGTATTTTTTGATTTTTTTTGTATATTTTTGTAATTATTTTCGATCTTTTGGGANTTTGGCAATTTGTAGAATTTTTAATAATTTCTTAATAATATATTAAGTCAGGTTTCTGTATTTTTTGAATTTTTTGGTATGAAGGTCTCAGAGTTAAGGTTAAAGGTCAAGGTCTGTGACATGTAACATGGCGGACGAGATTGTCACTGTTCGACCTGGTGAGGACCGGTTTTGTCGGAAGCTTAGTCAATCCACCTGTCATCGAGCCCCGGATCTCCTAATGCACACCTTTAAATAATTTTTTTAAATAACTTTTTTTTTTAATTGTTAAAAAGTTTGTACAATTTTTTGGAATTTTATATATTTCTGTAATTTTTTTGGTTTCCAGGTCATTTAAGGTCATGGGCATGGGGCCAAGTTCAAGGACAAATGCCAAGGTCAGAGGTAACCTGGATCCAACAAGGCCGTTGGGTGACGTCACAACATGGCGGTCGGCCGGCACCGGTGTCAGGTGCCAGGTTTGTCCAATTTAAAATGCAGAGTCTCCAGACGCAGATAATCATTATATTGCTGAATAAACGATTTCAGGTATCAACTTACTAAAAACACATCTCATGAGCTGATGCAGGCTAACAGGCTAGAAAATATTGGGAATCTGTGGAAGAGACAGTATAATTCACTTCTGTCATGACAGTCACATATAATTTATTCCACCGAAGCAGTTTCAATCGGTTAAGAAGTAAAATTTTACAGATTTGAAGTGAATACACAAAAAGGTCAGTAATACGTGTAACGTAATATTATAATTTATAAATCTTTATTTATGTTATGCATTTGTATAAGAAGTAATTTGAAACAGGAGAAAATGTGCTTCCAAGCTGCGACTTTGTGGAACCTGGTTCGCAAAACGTTAACAGGATAATTGCGAGATATTTAGTCTCGCCAATCAAGGTAGAGACGCCCAATTCAGTGAACGTGCTGCCATTTCTCAGGCTCGTGCCTGGCTGTCGAAAGTCGTCGTTCTAATGAGCTACTGTTTCGCTCGGTTCACTGCAACGAGTCACAGGCAGCTACTGACGGCCAACTTGTAACTCGCTCAACCAACTTCGTCTCTGGTATAATTATAATTAAGGATCCTGGAGAAGTTATAGTGACACAGCTCTGCTCTCACACTGGCGTGTAATGAACCAGGTGGAGAGATGAAAGTGAAGAAATTTGCCGTGAAATACTTTCTTTGAATGCGAGCGTAAAAGGGAAGATAAATATGTTCATTATAGAGACCGCCCGTAAACTCTAAGGCTTCAAGTCGGGGAAAAGCAACGCGAAGTAAAGAAAACGTTGGGTCGAAAAAATGGGTATCGGATATTTCCGCTATCTGCNGAAAAAATGGGTATAGGATATTTCCGCTATCTGCTCATTTGGGCCAAATATGAAAAGGCAAGACATTTAGTCGTGATAACTCGTTCTTTTTTAGATGCGGATCATGGTTTGGTATCGCATTACTGGGAGATTAAAACCCGTTTTATTTCTGACAGTGGAATACTCATTAAAATGTACACCATTAGACTGATTTCACTTTAGTTGAGGTTGTCGACAAAGGTATTTGCCCACAAGCATGAACAGGCAGTACATTATTACGCACGGAATAATTTTCGAAATTTTATATTTGTTACTGAAGATCTGTTTGCACTGGAAACAAGTTGGAAACAATACTCTTGTTCGAGTTGTTTTTACGACGTGAATACCTCTCGATGTTCTAACGATACATAGAAAACATATCCTGGAACATAAAGTTGGAGCATTCTCCTCGCCAAAAAAAGTTCGTTTCTGTCCTTGTAGTTTTTACAATGCGCTTACTTTTTAATTTATTCATTGATAAAATTGTTTAGAGAGTTGCCAGGTCATCAACTGACAACATACCTTAGTTTGTTGACGCGGATTTTATTGAACAGGCCGTAACAAACATTTTTAAAATAATGACCATCAGTACAACATTTTTCGCTGACCATGCAATAACTTTCAAGTGCTGTGCTGTGACGTCACGTAGTACTTTGCCGTTCGTTTAGATTAGAGCAATGGAGCAGTACAGTTTACATGCGCTGAACTAAGAAACTTGCACTTTGTTTATGGTGCATACAATGGTAATGCGACAGTCGCTACACGTCTTTATGAGAAGCGATATCCCGGATGGCGTGTGCCAAACCTACGGATATTTGTTGTGATTACTCGCCACATGCGCAAAATCCGTTTAATACCGTCTAGTGCGTCAAGATGGGGGTTCGTGGTCATAGGTTGTTGTCACACTTTGTAGTGCACAATATACATATAGCAATGTCTACAGACCCGACGCTGGCCGTCAGCGCAGAATGCGCACACCTTAATTTTAGGAGGTTTGGGATCATGCGAGCTAACAACGTGTTGCAGAGCAATTGCATGTTGAACACATGGCTGCCTGGTGAGGGCGGCATGAACAACACTGTATCCATGTCACCCGCAACGGGCGCAAACACCACTCCGACCGAAAGATTATCCTCGTTGGGTACAGTGTTGTCAATTGCACCTTCAGAGATGCATCATTGAACCTCGTTTTGGACAGTTTGTGTTGTTCACTGACCAGCATCATTTACTCGAGATGGAATAGTCAATTTACACCACCAACACCTGTGGGCATATGAAAACTCTCACGCCATCTTCAGCAATTACCACAACAAACATTTGCTCTCAACAAGTGGGTAGGTATTGTTGATAATAATTTGATTGGGCCATACATGCAGCCGTTACGTTTGAATGGCAACATATACCCGCGGTGGATAACACATTGCCTGAGCTCATCAAAGAAGTCCCTCTTGGTACACGACGTCGGTTGTTATTTCGACACGACGGTGCAACACCTCATTTCTCTCCTAACGTCAGAGATAATTTGAACTGCAGATTCGGTGAACAATGGATTTGCCACGGTAAACCCTTTGCATAGCCTGCTCTTTCTCCCGACCTCACCCACATTGACTACTTCGTGTGCAAGCACTTGAAGAGCCTCGTGTTTGAAACACCGATTGGATCGGAGAAATAGCTCGTCGCTTGTGCGCTTACAGATGCTTACTCTCTGCAGCAGATACCTGTTGTCCTTGAACTTGTACGACAGGCAATGGCACGTAATTGCAGACCTTATGCTAAATCAGGTCACAAACGTTAAGTTTTGGAAAAGCATAACAATGAAATATTAATGCAACGGTTTATTATAATATCCAGTGACGTCGAAATGTACAAATATATCTCAGTTTTGCGCGCATTTATCTAATAAAACACACACGTTTCTGTTACTTCCAATATCGCTAGAAGTTTGGGAATTTAATTTTGTTACACCCGATATTTGAAATAAATATAGTTTATCTGGTGGACGTGACTCATGTTGTTTCTACCAAATAAAAATAATAAGTTCCGCAGCTATTGTACAGTGACGTGCTAGCCTCACAATTTCAGTATTATTAGAACATACAAATAAAATAGAGCAAAGCATTTACAAGAAAAATTAAACAGAGAATGCTGAATTATATTTTCTTAATTTATTTGAAGTTGAGATCAACAGACTTTACATCGCAGAAATTCAGGGACGACCAAATATCAGAAACAGGCAAATATTTCCTCACATGAAATGTGACGGTGTTGAAAATGTTGAGTGGCCGGAACGCACGCGGTATGTCGTGTCGGTGATTGTTGGGTAGGGAAATAAAGCGAGTTACCGGACATGGCGCCAGCCCCCGCTAGCAGGCGGTGGCGTGAGAGCAGAGAACCTATTTGACAGGGTCGTGTGGTCGACCACCCGGAAAAAAGCGCTGTCCTCTAATGTCTGGTGATAGTTGTAGGCTCTTGATGCTGAAGATATTTTGGTTTCACCACGCTAAACAATTCAGAGCACGCCGTAAATTAAGTAAGCCTGTTACAGGCTTACCTGCACGCGTGACATATTACGTAATTTAAGCGGATGCAGTTCCTCTACACGCCCGAAGAGAGGCACACACTTTTGCGAAACTTGCTGTGAGAAAAAGGTTTTGTGGAATAGAAAAAGTTTGTTTGCCACAAACAAATTAATGTTTGTATTTAGGAAACTCAATNTGAGAAAAAGGTTTTGTGGAATAGAAAAAGTTTGTTTGCCACAAACAAATTAATGTTTGTATTTAGGAAACTCAATATTTTGTTGCTGAAACGAAACTATTTGGTTTTTCATTATTCATTGCTACAAGACTGTAAGATTTTGTAAGTTTAACTTAAGATTTGTATAGCTCTACATACTACTGACAGTTTCGGTTATTAAAAAAATTAAGAATACAGCCGGGTTTCGAACCCGGTATTTCCGCAACCAAATACTATATCTTAGCCCCCGCGGCTTACAGAACTACTGACGCAGTGGANGTTTCGAACCCGGTATTTCCGCAACCAAATACTATATCTTAGCCCCCGCGGCTTACAGAACTACTGACGCAGTGGAAATGTTTGTTTGTTCACATGTATAACATAATTATAGGACATGCAAATAAATTTACTTTTCCAACTACTACAGCTTTACTTTTTGGTTCCTGTTGGCATTGTTTCATTCGGATTATTTATAACATTAACAAACATCAACAAATGCACAAACAAACACTGTTTCTACCCCAATTGTCACGAAAAATACAGTCAAACACTCGAACCGTATTTTTGGACGAAAGCTATCAAAGCACCCGATTATCCTACAACCAAACTAAATAAATGTCAGTGCTGAGCCAAGCTGGTTTGGTTGCCTGAAAATTTTCTAAGAGATATATATATATATATATACATATATTAGATTGTTTCAGGTAACCAAATGCTTTATTCGCTTCAAACGTGACATTAATTTGACTCTACAATGATATTTGAGTATTGTTACTAGTTATGGTCAGGCCCTTAGCTGAGCGGCCTGCCTGATCACACCTTCACTTATTTGTCCAGGACACGGGCCACAATCACTGAAATTAGTTATAAAATCGCAAAACAAAAAAAACCCCTCTACCGGCCAGCAAACGGGGACAATGCAACCGATATAAGATAGTGTAGTCCGTGGGCGGTGTCTTTGGTCGTCGGGCCATTAGAACGAGAAGACCACTGAAGATGGGTGTGTCCGGCCGTCGACTTGCGCCATCTTAATCAGCCTCCGGAATCATGAAGAATGTGGGGATTCTCCAATTAGGCTTTACTCGGAACGTGACTGGATAAATATTTATAAAATAATATAATTTATTATTACAGTATATTTGTATAGCTCCCCCTATTCATATTCAATCATATTTATATTGAAATAATATTGTACCACCTTAATGTTAAAGAAACATTTTTTGTATAGTGTTCATTACACAAATCTTATCAATAACTTGTTACACCCCTATATCCCCGTTAAGGATAAATATCAACAAAATATCAAAATCAAAGCAATAGTTGAGGCTTCGTTCCTCCCTACCCTCTCACTGCCTTGCATCAGCTTCTCTACTATCCACCGCCATTTCAATAATTTCCCTACCTAGCCACGCTTATTTAAGTAACAAATAACATAATTTCAGCCACGTCCACTTTTAAATTTTTAACTTTTAGTTTTTAAGTAGGTGTATATTAAAAATAGTACCATAATATCTGCTTTTAAAATTTATTAGGTTTAAATAATAAAGAACTTTTTACAGCCCAGTATCTGAACATACAAAGTAATTATTTGAAACCTTAAATTCAACCGTTATTAAAATTTTAAGAATTTAATTATGAACTGCAAGTCCCTAGTTGCATATATTTACCTCAGCAATACCATTCTAGTAATTTACATTAAGGTTTAGATCACCTGTGTGCGCTGGATGTAGTTATTTGAAAAGAAAGTTTTACCATGATAGTACATAATTCATAATCACGTGATAATTCCCATTAAATTAACTTTCAACTCATGCTAATCGAATAAATTCCATACAAGACATAATAATGTAGTAGTATATTATTGTGCTCGGATAGAGGTACAGAATTTTATTATGCTCTCCCATCAGTCAACATATTTTTAAGAAAAATGCATAGAAATATATATTCCAGTTACATATGAGACTGTGTATGCTAATAGGAAGCCCGTATTATGGTATATATTGCCGTATTGAAGGACGAGTAGCCGCAGCTACATGCCAGGCGGTGCGTCCCAGTTACAAGGTGCCATGACGACACATTCCCGCATCAGTACTTCCCCGCAGCTCGAGCGTCTCTGTGTTGCGAAAACGCATGCCAGCGCACGCCACGCTTATGTTTCTCCTTGCCAATTTTAAACTTTACTTGTATTGTTCTAGTTTTAAGTTCCTGATTATCACAACATTTGCATACACTTCCCACAATCGATTGACACATGGGCACTGGTCAGAATCAATTCCGTTGGGTTCACGAATTATTGTGATTCACGCACTTGGCCCATTACCCGGGGCTTTCGGATGTGCTGAATTGCACACCAGTCCTGAAGTGGATGCGCAGACTGCTAAACATGATGTGAGAAGGTATAACTGTTTGCAGTGTCAAGGGTATTTAACAAAATGGGAAGAGTGCCCGAGACACACCGACTTTGACTGTGATTGTCCGCTCACACTTTACCCACATCCACCCAGTTGTCAGGAGTACATACTCAGGAGGTCAAATCTTTTGTTTCGCGTGGGAGGAGGATGTCATTATGATATACTTATAATGTGTTGGTGTCCAGCGTACTTATTAACATACTAATAACTAAGTACTTTTTCCGTGCACACAGCCAACTGCAATAAATTATTTAAATTTTTTTTATTAAAATAAGTATTTGTATAACCGTCCCAAATTGTAGACATTGCCTAATAAATATATTTTAAACAGAAACATAAGTTAACTAACATAAGCAGATTATTTTGCTTGAGAGAAAAATTTACGAAGACTGTTTAGAAATAAATGAACTTTAACCCACGCCTTAACATGCAAGCTTCCAATGTCGGACACACCCAGACATATAATAAGCCCATATATAAATATAATAAGACCATAATAAAATTAGAAAGTAAATTTTAAATGACCCTACTCCTCATAAACTATTTTAACCATACTATTTCTTTAAAGTAAAATTGTAGTGCAAATTAGTTGTTTAGATAAGCTGTGAAAGCATTCTGTTAATAACGTCCCTTGTAAGTTTCAGAACAACGGTACCGCACGTTCATTAACAGCAGTAACCAGCAGTGACGTCACATATTCTCATCCAAAGTCCCTCCGGAGGGCGGCGTAACCAATGTCCGCGATAGCAGAGGCAGCATGACACATGTTCTGACGTCACACACAGCAATGTGACGGCGCGCACTTTCATTACACTGCATCAGCTCTGCCGTTTAACTCAACTCGCGAGTAGTACACAGGTAACCAGCGGTTTCCATATTTTACATACACCACTTACACTGCACTCTTTAGGTAACAGTAACACATACATAACAACTATACTCTAAAAATGTATTAATGCTTAGCAAAAAAAAAATCTACTTAAACATATAAAGATTACCGATAGGAGACCTCTAAAATCAAAGTTTTGTAAATGATATTGTATAAGGTAAGAAAAAAAATTTAATTAATTTAAGATTTAAAATAATAAAAAAAAAAGTTATATTTTAGTGCTCGCAACATTATAACTATTAAGAAGAAAAAGCAACTGATACATTAAAACTGTCTACGAATAAAACAATAAATTGTTAGTGTAAATTTTATGACAAAGTACGTCTCATTTATACTAATTTATAGTAACGTGGCCACACAATTACATGTAGTTATGACAATACATTATTCATATCGAATTTTAAGATTTTAATTTTTGTATAAATAAGAAACTTTGTTGTAAAATTTCAAAGAATTTTATACTCATCTTATTATTATTATTATTATTATTATAAGAGAGACATTGTTCTGTCAAATATGTTAACATTTATTACATTCAACATTTATTTATATTTTTTAGATGCTAGTGTATATTAGAATACATAACTAATAATATGTTACTTTAACTATCCCTTCAATTACCCTCTTAGGTATTGAAACGTAGGTGAAAGCAGCTGCAGCTTTGTTTTATTTTCATAATGAATGTAAGTTTAAATAATTAATTTATTAACATTCTACGTAACGATACCATCCTATCACTATCCTAACCACCGTGACGTCACGTTTCACNGTGTATTGGCTGCATACAAAGTTAAGTTGAAATTTGTTTCGTAGATATATCATATTAAAGTTAAATGTTTATATGGCCGCCATTTTAAAAATAAGAGTAATCTACTTAAAATATATCGCTTTATATGACTTGCTGTAGTGCTACTTGTTTGCGAAATTAGGTAGGAATCCCTTAGTTTTTTTCTGGAAATATTTCATAATTTTTTTCTTGTGACTTTATCTTACAAAATGGTGGTCAAAAAAGGCTGTGTAAACTAATTTTATAGTTGTGACATTTACGGCCAGTATAAAAATTTAAGTTGGGATTGAATTCATGGATTAGATGATATAGCACATTAAGTTTAAATGGCTATATGGCCACCATTTTGAATAAATGTTCTATTTTACTTAACACATACCATTTTTTATCATCTGCTGCAATCCTACTTGAATCCGTTGGAATCTGTTGGTTGTTTACCGAGATATGACATAAAGTATTTGTTTATTCATGTGGCACTATCTTACAAAATTGTAAACAGAAGAGGCTTCGTGTAGACACATTTGTTGTTTTTATTATATGCTGACAGAATTTTAAGTTAAATTGACATTGGTTACCTGGCTTCTTATATTTAGCATAATTCAGGATATACAAAATAAACTTGGACAAATAGTTTATCCCAGATAAGAATGTGTTGTCATAGTTTGCTAGATATTCTTTTTGAAACTGTTCCAAATCAGAAGCAGACGACTTGACAGGGTGCTAAGAAACTCAGTTGGTAGGGTGCCAAAATTGAATCGGGGAGGTCAACATAATTCCCATAAGAAAGTCGATAAATCTTCTGCGAAGGAACACATAGCTTCCTTCCCAACGTATGCCTGTCATTATATATAAGTCATCATACAGATACGAATAAAAGAAAGTATCTCTTTTTGAAAAAAAAAAATGTACAGTTTATACCCGGAAATTTGTAATGAACGAGGAATAGATTATATTAAGGAATGGGTTTACAGGCAATGCTTCAATGATGATTTCAATTTATGGTTCCACATCCAAAAGAAATACACATGCAAAATATGTAAGAAATTTATAATTGATTTACAGACGGCCAAGTGGTCATGAAAAAGAAGCGCTCAAAGCTGCACATTAACAGCATCTGTGAAATGCTGAGGCTTCAAGGGATAGTCTCAGAAATGGTAAAGGTGGGGCATCTGCAGAAACACTAGTTTTCAGTTTCGACTTAGAAAAAACGTTACCTTGCCCTGATGTTATGACATACATTGCATACTACTATAGACAGTTGTAGGTGTATACCGCCACTCCCAATCATCTACACAATCCACACGGACTCCAGGGCGAGATGAGGGCATCTCGCTAGTGAACATTGGAGGAGATGTTACGAGTTTTGGTCAGGCTCTTAGCTGAGCGGCCTGCCTGGTCACACCTTCACTTATTTATCCAGGACACGTGCCGTGATAGCTGCAATTAATTATGAAATCGCAAACCACAGAAACCCCCTCCACCGGCCAGTAAACGAAGACAACGCAGCCGATATAGGGCAGTGTAGTCCGTGGGCAGTGCATTTGGTCGTCGGGCCATTGGAACGAGAAGACCACTGAAGATGGGTGTGTCCGGCCGTCGACTTGCGCCATCTTAATCAGCCTCCGGAATCATCAACAAGGTGGGGACTCTCCATTTAGGCTTAGCTCAGAACGTGGCTTGTTAAATCTTTATAACATAATACCATTTAATATTTCAGTGTATTAGTATAGCTCCACCCGTTCATATTCATTTATATTTGTTTTGAAAAAATATTGTACAATTTTAATGTTAAACAAATAATTCTTTATATAGTGTTCATTACATAACTCTTATCAATAACTTGTTACGCCCCTATATCCCCGTTAAGGATAAATATAAACATAATTTCAAAATCATAACACTATAACGTTTACGGTAACCAAACCCAATAGTATAACGCACGTTAGTAATTTTTGTGTGTCGTATATAAATATAAATTTCATTGTAAACAATAATTTTTCATGAGAATTTATATTTTATCTGCAACAAAATCTGTCTCAGTGTGTGTACATATTCTTGAACAAAAAAATGACATCACGCACTATACGCAGAGGGAAAACTACGTGTGCTCGAGAATTACAATAAATGCGCAAAACTACGTGGCCGCACGAAAAAGGGAAATTATGCCTCTCTGGACAACGCCGACCATGGGGAGGAGAGGTAGAAATCAGAAGAAACAAGAAATAACTTATATAACTAATTAGCCTTTCTACTCTACATTATTGCAAGTAATTTTTTATGAATTTCTAAGAAACTTAGATGGTTAACAGGACTTAATGTCCCACTGAGGCCAATATTATTTGAGAAAGAGTTAGGAAGATATGCAATAGTAGTAAGGCAATTACCAATTTACACTTGCGTTACCTGGAACTCGAACGAAGAAAATCTCGTACTGTAAGTAAGCGTGTAACCAACTGCATTACGGAGGTAGTATCGGAGCATCAGCTTCGGATGTAATCAGTCTTATATTTTCAATGACAAGGTCTACTAACCTAAAATATTTACAGGAGAGCTATTTTGAAAATAAGGGCATGATCCACTTAAAACACGCAAGTTTACATGTACCCCCGTAGCGCTACTTATGCGAAGAATATGGTGAATATCGGATGATTAGTTACCAAGTTTTGACAGAAAATTTTTATATTTTTTATATAGGGCTATCTTACAAATTGGCGAAGAAAAGAAGTTCTGTAAAATTTGTTATATGGTTGTAATATATATGTATTGGCTGCATACAAAGTTAAGTTTAAATTTGTTTCGTAGATATATCATATTAAAGTTAAATGTTTATATGGCCACCATTTTAAAAATAAGAGTAATCTACTTAAAATATATCGCTTTATATGACTTGCTGTAGTGCTACTTGTTTGCCAAATTTGGTAGGAATCCCTTAGTTTTTTTCTGGAAATATTTCATAATTTTTTTCTTGTGACTTTATCTTACAAAATGGTGGTCAAAAGAGACTGTGTAAACTAATTTTATAGTTGTGACATTTACGGCCAGTATCAAAATTTAAGTCGGGATTGAATTCATGGATTAGATGATAGAGCACATTAAGTTTAAATGGCCATATGGCCGCCATTTTGAATAAATGTTCTCGTTTACTTAACACATACCATTTTTTATCATCTGCTGCAATCCTACTTGAATCTGCTGCAATCCTACTTGAATCTGTTGCAATCCTACTTGAATCTGCTGCAATCCTACTTGAATCCGTTGGAACTGTTGGTTGTTTACCGAGATATGACATAAAGTATTTGTTTATTCATGTCGCACTATCTTACAAAATTGTAAACAGAAGAGGCTTCGTGTAGACACATTTGTTGTTTTTATTATATGCTGACAGAATTTTAAGTTAAATTGACATTGGTTACCTGGCTTCTTATATTTAGCATAATTCAGGATATACAAAAGAAACTTGGACAAATAGTGAGGGCGTGTTCCTCACACCAAATCATGGGGAAAATAGCATATAAACATGTGTCTGGAAATGCTTTGATTTTGAGATTTTTAAGAAAGTTTATCCCAGATAAGAATGTGTTGTCATAGTTTGCTAGATATTCTTTTTGAAACTGTTCCAAATCAGTAGCAGACGACTTGACAGGGTGCTAAGAAACTCAGTTGGTAGGGTGCCAAAATTTAATCGGGGAGGTCAACATAACTCCCATAAGAAAGTCGATAAATCTTCTGCGAAGGAACACATAGCTTCCTTCCCAACGTATGTCTGTCATTATACTATAAGTCATCATACAGATACGAATAAAAGAAAGTATCTCTTTTTGAAAAAAAATGTACAGTTTATACCCGGAAATTTGTAATGAACGAGGATCAGATTATATTAAGGAATGGGTTTATAGGCAATGCTTCAATGATGATTTCAATTTATGGTTACACATCCAAAAGAAATACACATGCAAAATATGTAAGAAATTTATAATTGATTTACAGACGGCCAAGTGGTCATGAAAAAGAAGCGCTCAAAGCTGCACATGAACAACATCTGTGAAATGCTGAGGCTTCAAGGGAGAGTCTCAGAAATGGTAAAGGTGGGGCATCTTCAGAAACACTAGTTTTCAGTTTTGACTTAGAAAAAACGTTACCTTGCCCTGATGTTATGACATACATTGCATACTACTATAGACAGTTGTAGGTGTATAACCTTGCAATTCTAAATGTTGGGTGTGATGAATATAAAATGTTCATGTGCCTTAAGAAGACCAGATGGAATTGGTTCTTGTGTAATCAAAGACTTTAAACAAAACTTACAAAATTGAGTGAAATATATGGTATCTTATTTCGACAGTTGCGGCGGACAGAATAGAAACTTCAAAATTGCCATGGTAGGATGTTATCTGTGAGCAAAGGAGCAAACAACTTTGAACAACGGTTCATGAGAACAGGACATAGTTTTGTCCCTAATAGTTCTGATTTTGGAGTGATAGAGAAAGATCACTGGAAACACGATATTTACGTTCCTGAAAATTGGAAGGAATTGGCGTCAAAGGCAAAGAAGAAGAATCCATTCCAAATTATTCGGATGCAAACAAATAATTTTTGTGTCACTTGTAAATTGGGTTAAAAATGCTGCTGTTCGCAGAAATAAGACTATAAATGGACACCAAGTGAAATGGCTACACATTCAGTGTCTACGAATAACATTTACTGAACCATTGATAATGAAATTCAAGTACTTAATGAATAGCACTGAAGACTGGAAGCATGTAGATTTTGCTCGGCGAAAGAAAGGTTGCCCTTCATGGATACATGAATCTCAGCCTATCACTTTATATCAACAAGGAAGAAAACTCACTGAAGCTAAACTGAAGTAACACAATGAACTTCTTCCTTACATAGCCCTCGTACACCACATCTTCTATCAGAATCTTCTGTCCCAAGATGAGCTTAATGAAGACGATGAGATTTTTGTGTTTAAAAAAGAAAACCTTGAAACCAGTGACTTAAGTTCTTAAGAGAAAATACTCTTTCTTTGTACAATGTGTGTTTTATGTCTAATATCAAATATAAGGTGTATACTGTAAACGGTATGTGAAATTAAATGTATACAATGGACATGGTAAAATTTTCTCCTGAAGTTGTGTCCGCAAATAATTTGAAGAACATCTTTCTGTATTCAGGAGAACTGAAATAATATTTTCTTTATAATTGTATTTTATTACTGTTACTGCATCAATACTAAACCTAATGACAACTTTGTGTGCATATACCATTCATAATTAGCTTTTTCTCAAATGTGATATATTCGAAATGGTCCAGTTTTTTACTGAAGGGCTCATGTAAAACCATATCTACCAGCTCACGAAATAAATACCCTGCCATTGTTCAACGAATTTATCTGTACGTAGTAGGTGAAAACAACACAAGTGACAGACTAACCACATATGCAAACAAATGGGAAATGTCAACAAATGAGAAATTAAATCCAAAGAGGGAGTAGATTATGAGAAATGTAAAGAAACATGATATGAAAACTGAAGAAAATGTAACCAAGGAACCATGGAAACACGTTGTTATCTAGGATAAATTACCATTCNGTAAAGAAACATGATATGAAAACTGAAGAAAATGTAACCAAGGAACCATGGAAACACGTTGTTATCTAGGATAAATTACCATTCAAATCTAAAAAACGAAGCATTTTCGGACATATGTTTATATTATTTTTCGCCAGTTTTTTTGTGTAAGGAAAACGACCTTAATATTGTCCAAATATTTTTAATACAACATGCAAAATGTATTTATAGTCGCAATTAAAAAAAAATGTGTTGAACCCACTTAAAAAAACTAACTTTTTGTTTACCTTAGTACCACTTTTTTTTTGTTGCCAAATTTGGTAAGAATGGCTGACCAAAGTAGTTATTTATTAGCTAATACGAAGCTTGCAATAGATTTTTTTGCCGTACAAAATTTAGTTGAAATTGTTGGAACGGTATGGTAGGCATATAAATTAAACCTAAAATATTTGTATGGACATTATTATGATAATTGCATAATTTTATTTGCATTTGTTTACATGGCCCTTCATAATATTATTTAAGTACGAAAATTTGTGAGAATCGGTTTAGTAGTTTTCGAGATATAACGGAAATACTTTATTTCCCCATGTAGTGGTAACTTGCAACACGTTGTGGCGACAGTCACACCAGTCCTAATACGCCTACCTTTCTCTACATGGATGCATATCATTCTTAATAAAGTTATTAAAAGCAGAATTTGCAGACATGAACATTCCTAGTTGCTGCTCCGGCTGTCAGGAAGCGTACTGTACTATACTGCCTTGACGGCGGCACAGATGAACGTCTCCACTGGGTAGCAGGATGCCTGGCATCGCGTCGAGGACTCCCGTACACCGCGAGATGTGTTGTGGTGGGCGACGCATAGACGCCGCTGCAGTGGAGCGATACCGACTTCAGGCTCCACGATGAAACACGTTGAGGACGAATGAAATTATTGTTGTTATTATTATATCAGCGCGAATATAATCAAGCTAATTCAATACGAAACATGTTCACACACAGTTCGCGCAGAAAATATGTTGCGAAATTTGCTCTTCAAGAGAGAAATTGATAGCCATAATAAATAAACTCATAAAAACTATATTAATTTAAAATCCCCTGAAAATTTAAATGTTTGCATTAAACAAGATGATAATAATTAATGTGAAGGTGCTTCCTTCATCTATTCCAACACTAACACCACTCAGCTCAATAACTTAAAAATAAAAAATATCCTTGACAGCAATACATTTAGCCTTATGTTTCTTCGCATATATTAAATGTTTGTTTTACTCCACAGTTGGTCGTATGGCCATCTGATAAGCACCATACAATTGCTTGTTACATGTAACATGCGTAAAAAAGTAGGGCGTGTTGTATCTCCTGATCTCGTACGAGATGTGCTTGAGAATTTATCGTACAAAATGTAGTAAAGGGGTGTGCTTATTTCACTAGTTTTAAATTTATCTTGCATTATACGAGGGATATTCGGAAAGNCATTTATCTTGCATTATACGAGGGTTATTCGAAAAGTAAGGTCCGATTTCTTATAAAACATAAACCATCACACATTAAAAAAAAAAAAAAACTTTTATAATTTAATTCCTTACATATTTCTCTATTTTTATAGATAGTTTCCATATTTGTTTAAACATTTGTCATAACGTTCTACAAGATTTTGTATGCCTAAGTCATAGACGTATGCCGCCTGTGAGGATAACCATTCTGTAATGGCTTCTTTTACCTTTCATCTTCTCTAAAAATTAATCACCTTCCTTATGATATCGGTCCAAAAAACCAAGAGCACAAGCCATTCTTTTCATTTGGTGTTCCTCAGTAAGCAGCCTGGGAACACAACGTGCGCACCATTTGTGAAATTGCAAATTTTCAGAGACAATTTTGTGCAACGTTGTTCTACCCACATTCGGAAATTCCAATGATAAATTTGAAATTGTGAATCGCCGGTCTTCACGAATCTTTTCGTCCACGGCGTTGACCAAATCTTCTGTGATCCCTGATGGTCGGCCTGATCGCGGTTCATCATGGACATTTTACCGCCCGTCCTTGAAAGCTCTCACCCACTTACGCACTTTGCTGTCACTCATCTCATTGGGGCCATACACTTGACTTATCTGTCGATGAACTTCAACTACTGAAACGTTCGTTGCTGTCAAAAACAGAATCACTGACCGTATTTCACAGTCGGCGGGCTGATCAATTGTTTTAAACAATTTGAACTGACACTGTACACAGCACAATGCAAAAATACCAATGCAAATTGCCTCGTTTGACAAGCAAGGTATGCCGGGATTTGGTGCGCATGCGCGTTACAATGTTCGCGCGACATTCGATTAGCTACGGCGATTCGGACCTTACATTCCAAATAACTCTTGTAAAAGCTGCTTTACCAGGGAGAAGGTGGCTAGAAGCCGTAGTGATCCTGGGAGCGCTATCTTCCTTCTGTGACGTGTCGACGACTTTAAGGTATATTTTGAGCGGCTGGCAATGCAGCATTGCACCTGACTATACAACCGCACAACTCATGACTAATTATTAGCTACACTACACAGTTGTCATAAAATATGTTTTATGTTGCATATGAAATTAAAAAGTTTATGTTATGTGAACACTGAATTATTTTCTGTAATTTACTTATCCTTATTAAAAAAAAATTAAATAAATATATTTTCTTTTAATAAAAAAATCAAAAACTTTAGTATCCTTAATGTTTTAAAAAGCACATTTTCCTTACCAAAAATAACAAATAAAATTTGTGAAACAAGGCCGGCATATTATGTATGATATATTGGTACTAATGATTCTAACTATTATCAACAGTTAAATTTATTTACATTGATTTGACACAATAATTTATACCTTTCGGAGTTTAAATAAAGATGCAAAATGCCGATTATTAAAAATATTTGTAAACATTATTATTACATTTTCTTAACAATTTTAGTAGATCGTGTACTGTTTTTTGGTGACTACGGCATTCATACAGTCTGGTGCAGTACTCCACTGCAAGCCATTCTACTTCTTCCTTAAGTAAATGAGACAACTTTCACTTTGCAATACATCGTGAGCCGATACTGAGACATTTTCTAGTGCTAAGCTATTGCTGAAGAATATGATACCATAAACCATTTATTATCCTTTATGGCATAAGCAGATACTGTCAATGTGGCTTATCCAGCAAGTAGACTATACGTTTGTATACATAGGATATTCCTGGACATTTTCGCTATTACAGTATTTCATGCAATTTTTAAAATGTACTAATCGCACTCATTCTTATGTTTACCCATGTACCGTATGCTTATCCCGAACCCAACATCGAGCTTAATGTTATTCCTTAGTTTCTTATGCGTTTTAGCATACTTACGTTCAGCCGCCTCTTGCACGTGCTTATCAGTTAGGACATAATGTTCTTCTCCCGATAATTAATCAGGTTTAGCTTCTACTAGATCATACAAGATTTCTCTTATCCTATTTAGCCTTCTATTTTTTACGCTGAATTATATTCAGAGAAACATTTTATGGCAAACAATGTTCTAACACATCAACCTGGTTACACAGGTGAATAATAATTTTAAGTACTTTTACATTTTCTTTAAACTCAAAGAAACGAGATAAAATCTTTTGCATTTACCAGCACGTATATAGTGGATAAACACTTGAAAATACTATCTCTTCATAATAGCACACACACACGCACACACATATATATACTAATAATGGTTATACTATAATGATGCGATAACAGGTGATAATACAATAATAATACCAATTGCAAGAAAAGTATATTCGTTGCGAATAAAGTTTATAAAACTTAAGTTTAATACTGAACACTATGGTAAAATATTACATGTAAGTTAGTGGGTACGGGTCTGCAGGAGATTTTTACAGCCTATTTTTATTTCTGCATCTATTTTACAAGACCAAAAGGTTGAAATTTTTCTCTCTTATCGTCTCTATAACTTTTAATAACTTATTAAAAAAACAGACTTTTGCCTCTTCTGCTTTACTTATTTCTGAGCCATAATAAAATGCTTAATTGGTGAAGTAATTGGCCTGTGAAACACGTTACAATCTAAATAAAGTTATATAACTTGTTTCCGTGAGAAACAATTCCATCGTTCATGATTTTGGAGTTATTGGCTGTAAAAATTCGAATCAGTGTGCATTACTGATGCTTTAGTTATAAATTTGTTAATAAGTGTATGTGTGATTTACGTTGAAAAATAGTTTTGTTTTGAATGTATTATTTTTATTGGCTAGTCATTTAATCGCTAATATGATTAGATGGTATATCAAGAATTTGAGCCATTTACACATGAATTTATTAAATGGGCACTAAGTTGGTTCACTGTTTTGGTTTGAAGACAACTGCATTTGAAATATCGCGTTATCTTTAACTTTTCTGTATGTGACTACGAGACGTAAAACCCGACACAAAGTAATCACCTCTCGTTTCTTATAGTTTAAAGCAAAGAAAATGTAAGAGTTCTTGAGATATTAAGTAAATCTGTGAAAACTACATTACAATATTTGCGTTTCGGATATATTTGAAAACGTATACTCTAGTTCTTTTCTTTATTTCAGGCTGAGGAAATTGTGGCTCATGCGCCACTCTTACAGTGCACATAAAACTGAAAGGAAGAATGTCTTCGAAGGAAAAAAAAAAATGAAGTCTCATCTTCAGTGTGTGATCGGCAGATAGAGTATAGAAGTCAAGTGGCTTTAAGGGAATACTCCAAACATCGTCGTCAGTTTTTCTGCGATACTTACAACTTTCTGCCTTCGATCACTTTCATCTAGAGTGTGCCCTGTTTTGTTTCCCTCTGACTTGATGACGGATCNCAACTTTCTGCCTTCGATCACTTTCATCTAGAGTGTGCCCTGTTTTGTTTCCCTCTGACTTGATGACGGATCGCGTGGCTAGAGTCACTGCAGTGGCTACCAACCCCTCGCGGCAAAATATCATCGCTTCAACTCCGCCATCCTTCTCTATGTGGCGCGAGTCAGCCGCCCCTCTACACCTTCCCTGTCGCTATCGCCGAGTTGGACCACGTGAAGAAAGAAACTCTGCGCTCCAACCGCCACACGTCCTCTTTGAGGAAAATTAAGAATTCATATTTCTTTAGCTCCAGGCTATGAACTATGGCGTGTTGGCAATCTCCCTATACTAAAAGATTTATCTAAGATACAAAACGTTTTTAACAAGAAAAAATAAATACGAAATACTACATAAAAGTATTTCTTTCTGAACGGAGATTATTTCTGCTTCAATGAAATACGTCAATGGATGGAGTACTTACGCTTGGTCGGCAAAAAATTAATAATTTCGTTCTTCAGGTTTCATAGGTACGCATGTGTATTTCATTATTATCTGTTAGCTGCACACGGCTTGGAACTGTTAAAATATGCGTTTTATTCACCAAAATATCTTTTTAGTGCATAAACATTTAGTATTTAACATTGCAAAGAAGTATGTCAGTAACACAGCAGTTGAATATAGGCTGGANTTTTAGTGCATAAACATTTAGTATTTAACATTGCAAAGAAGTATGTCAGTAACACAGCAGTTGAATATAGGCTGGAAATAAAATAACGTGTTTGAACTTGATAACGTCATAAAACAGTCAAAATTAAAGCCATAGGAATAAGAGCTTAGATACTTNAAAATAACGTGTTTGAACTTGATAACGTCATAAAACAGTCAAAATTAAAGCCATAGGAATAAGAGCTTAGATACTTTATTTGACATATTAGATAATCACTCTAATTAGAACTTCCACAAATTTTCATATTGCATTAAATTAACAGTTTTCAAGGAAATCGTATATGAATTAGAGTTTTAAATGTGCATATAAGAATATGTCAATAGATGCTGTAGATT
The DNA here is from genome assembly GCA_002778355.1 of Clitarchus hookeri. Lineage (NCBI taxonomy): Eukaryota > Metazoa > Arthropoda > Insecta > Phasmatodea > Phasmatidae > Clitarchus > Clitarchus hookeri. The sequence continues at coordinate 533,932 of NQII01001317.1, forward strand.
TTTTTTAACAATGTCCTTAAAATATGGAAGTTTCAAGTCCCATCGCATGTGAAGTATTGATGCTAACTTCTGGAAAAGAGCTCTCGAGACCCTGTGTGTGTTCACTAATGTAGCCCACTGATCACTGATATGCCAACCAACGCTTAATGTACACATACTGCAGGGCCGAGCTTGGACTGACTAATAAATGCAATGTTACAAAAATTAAAATAAATATATGCTCCAAAACACATTCCCAAACAACTCCGTTTTCAAAGAGGCGAAATGTCAAGTAAGAGATTTTGCACCTGCATATGGTGCACAGCAGCCATAGAGGAATGTTTCATAATGACATGTCGGTATTATGGGAGGCAGAAACACACACGAGATTAGTAAGCGATACTATTTGCTAATTATATTAATACAGTTAGTTGGTCTGTCACATATTCTTAATACAAAGATTAATGATCAGTGTTAATTTTATAGGCGACTAATAAGAGCAAATCACGTATTTGTTGTGTCGGGAGACAAAATTGCGTGTTGTACACCCAAATAGAACATGAAGTTCCTTTATGCAAAAAGGCACAACATAAATGTTATAGTTATTTGTTCGATGCGTGCAACTCTATCTGGAAACGACAATTATATGTTAAACTAGCTTCCTGTTCACGGATACGCCTGCGTGTACTACACCAAGCTTCTAATTCCCTTTAAAGAAGAACGTCTTTGTACAATTTCATTAGTTGTTTTGCCCCAAGGTGCCGCCTATCAAGTTGCTAGGTGAGCTTACTCTGGAGCTGCCCTTGTAGGGAGTAGTCCTGTCTCAAATATCTCCCTACCACCTTTAATGACTCTCAGCGATACTTATAGTGATATCAAAAATACCTTCAAGGGTAATTGTTAATTCTTAAATTCGAAAGTATACTTGGATGGAATGAGTGGTACGCGCGTTATGAAAACTTATTCTCCTGTGCACATCCAGTGAAGACTGTGGCCTCGATTACATACGTTTGACCAAGCCTTGACTTGGAGTCTGGTGATATTGCAGAAATGTGATAAATTAAGGCATCGCAGTAACATTAATGTAACACCGACCTCGAGGAGCGCAGATTATGTTGATGAACGGCACAGGGTAATGGACTGCATCACTCATTTTTACAACCGTGACTACAGAATGGTACTACATTTTTACCCCCCNAACGGCACAGGGTAATGGACTGCATCACTCATTTTTACAACCGTGACTACAGAATGGTACTACATTTTTACCCCCCTCGAACACCTTAAGCAAACTGTGCTAAGGATGTATCATTTTGTTAACGTTGCGTGCTCAATATTCGCACAACCTTCTTCTAACACTTTTACAAACATTATTTACTGATTTTGTTTTAAAACCATAAATTAAAGGTTTGGTAAATAGGTTTTTGTATTCTGAATATTTCTGGTGTTAACGTTACTGGAAGATATTCGACTTCAGTTAAGTATTATTGTCGTTTACAATAGCTCCAATTTGTTTGTAAAACTAAATTAAACAAATGCCACCGCTACTGTTACAATATGAACTTATCACAGTTCTCTATGTGATTCGCAAGTTTTTCCTATCTGACGAGTCTGCTTCTCTTAAATTAATACTGCAACTCAAAGGTTGGGTACTGTGCATCTTGTATGCGCACTATACCTCAATTCACACTATGAGCAGAATAAAGAACGAAATTTTGAACCGCTGCAAAAAAATGTGATTAAATACGTAAACACAATGTCATAAAGAAAAAAACCAACACATCGCAGTGTATTTCATTGACCGTATATAGCATTCTCAAATGAGCAACCACTGATTTGGTAAACACTCTTAATTATCACAATTTCTGTACTTTACTCATTTAAGTAATCATTAGTTTATTTCTCAACTTCTTACAAACAAGAAACAAATTATAAATTTTCCTTCATACATATCAATTATTCTCTAAAGAGGTTGAAAGAGGTTGAGGTCTCTTCATTTTCGTAATATAAATTAAAATTATAATTTAATTTATAGAATCCGATAATCCAAATTCAAATCTGTGATTGCTTCGATTTTTTCACTTCTCGGTCAAAATGTAGTCTTTAAACTTGTCTGTCTCTTTCCAAGTTATTTTACCTATTCCTAATTTTCAAGAGCTTCTTTTCTCTTCTTCCGGTATGACACGATATCTCTCATCTTCTCCGTATGGTGTAAGTTTTGTGTCCCGTTATTCTTGGTTCCCCGTTTTATCTTTCTGTAAGAATCGTTTGAAGAACGATAAATGTCGCACAATTTTACTGCATGGTGGCGACATAACTACATACATTCTTATCCAAAACTTTATTTACATCATCATGAAATATATATTCTATTTTATTTCTCCTTACATCTCTTTTCCTCAGAACTTTATTTCCTACTTCTATGTTACTGGGTTTTGCATTTATCTTTGCATCCGTACAAATCTTAGTTTTAAACTTTTCACGTTTATCTTGGTCAAATTCTCCTCATGTTTTGGTTTATTTCAACATATCCAGAATATTTTCTTTTAATTTTCTTCCGAAAAACAACTCTGCTGGCGATCCTCTTATAGTTGAATGTGGTGGTATTCTGTACTGAAATAAATAGAGTTGTAGTTCATGTTTCCAATTGGATGCATTATTTTGAGCAATTGTAAGAATTATGTTCATATTTCGCTTATAACGTTACACTAAACCGTTGGCCTATGGCCAGTATGAAGTTACATAAAATGTTTAAAGTTGTTAAAAATACCAAAATTCTTGAATTCACTTGAAGTTAACTGAGATCCTGTGCCCGGTATGATGGATTCAGGAAATCTATATCGATAAAACATGATTTCCAATCTTCAAATAACTTTCTGTAAATTAATTNCGGTATGATGGATTCAGGAAATCTATATCGATAAAACATGATTTCCAATCTTCAAATAACTTTCTGTAAATTAATTAAGGACATAATTTCAGTCTCTACAAATCAACTACAATAATAAGTAACTTCAGAAATACATATTCTCCACTCAGTAACGATCATTTAAAATCCAAGGCTATTTGTTGTCCTGGAACTTCCGAAAATTTCAACTTTTCATTGGTTCTGGGGATTCACTACCAACTACTTGACAGTCAAAACAAGTCTTGACTTTATTTTCCATGTATCTTTTTTGGTCCACCAAACTTTCAAACGTAAAACCTCCTCTTCATTTCACTTATGACCTTCATAAGCGAGAACCAAATTTATTTTCCTTATTGCTCTTGATGTAACTATCTTATTTCCTATCAATACAATTACATTCCATTTCGATAACTCTTATTTAATACAATTATATTTTACAAAATCTCTTGACACTTTTCCTATCAGCATACATTTTTTACGTGACATAATTTTTCACCGTTCTGTGATTCTATCTNGGTATGATGGATTCAGGAAATCTATATCGATAAAACATGATTTCCAATCTTCAAATAACTTTCTGTAAATTAATTGAGGACATAATTTAAGTCTCTACAAATCGACTACAATAATAAGTAACTTCAGAAATATATATTATCCACTCAGTAACGATCATTTAAAATCCAAGGCTATTTGTTGTCCTGGAACTTCCGGNCCAAGGCTATTTGTTGTCCTGGAACTTCCGAAAATTTCAACTTTTCATTGGTTCTGGGGATTCACTACCAACTACTTGACAGTCAAAACAAGTCTTGACTTTATTTTCCATGTATCTTTTTTGGTCCACCAAACTTTCAAACGTAAAACCTCCTCTTCATTTCACTTATGACCTTCATAAGCGAGAACCAAATTTATTTTCCTTATTGCTCTTGATGTAACTATCTTATTTCCTATCAATACAATTAAATTCCATTTCGATAACTCTTATTTAATACAATTATATTTTAGAAAATCTCTTGACACTTTTCCTATCAGCATACATTTTTTACGTGACATAATTTTTCACCGTTCTGTGATTCTATCTNAAAATCTCTTGACACTTTTCCTATCAGCATACATTTTTTACGTGACATAATTTTTCACCGTTCTGTGATTCTATCTTCACTTCATCCAATGATATTACTTTTGGTAACGCAGCTACCAAATGGTGGGTAACTATATTTGTTTCAAAAGTTGATGTTTCTGTGATTTGACAAAGGCGTGATAAGGGGTCAGATATATTATTCTTCCCAAAAATATATTTAACATATAAATATATGAATGACGTCTCAACATCCATATTTAAATACGAGCACATGGATTTGATATCGACCAAAATATTAATTACAACAGCTTATAATCACTTAGGAGCCAAAATTATCCTCCACAAAAAAATTAATGAAATCGTTCTATTACCCATACCTATGCTTATGCTTTTTTTTCTACATGTGAATAGTTTTTCTCTGCCTCACTTAAAACTTTAACAGGTAAAGCTAATAATTTGTTTTCATGTTGGTACCTTCTGAATTAAAACAGCCCCTAAACCAACCTGAGTTGCGTCAACCATATCTTAGATATCTGAATTAGGGATTAAGTAAGCAAATAATCTTGAACTTGTTAAATGTTCCTTAAGCATTTTAAATGTTTTCTGTTGTTTTAAACAAAAATGAAATGTAACCTTTTTCAACAGCCGTCTCAACGGTTCCGTTGAATTTCTCAACTGTGGACTAAATCGTCCCACGTATGTGACTAGCCGTAGAAAATTATTCAGCTCCGATGCCGAAGAATGTTTTCTGAAATTTTTTACAATTTCAAATTTATCCTCTGCTTGATGAATGCATTATTTTTTTTNGATGCCGAAGAATGTTTTCTGAAATTTTTTACAATTTCAAATTTATCCTCTGCTTGATGAATGCATTATTTTTTTTAATTTGTAACCTATATATGTAATTTTTTTGTGAAAAATTGCATTTCCTTTTATTTAAATCGTAAACATTGTTTTCTAACAATTTTGAAACTTTTTCCACTTGTTTCAATGATGTTACCTCATCAGGTCCAGGTACTAACAGATCATTAATTAGAATACATAGCCCTTCACAGCTTTGCAATAAGTGTTCCAATATTTTTTAAAACTTTCAGAAGCGCAATTAAGCCACACTAAATATCTTTTAAAACAAAGCATACACTAAGAAGTTTGAAAAAATTGTATTCGGTCTGTTTCCCAGAGTAAGTTCTAATTGATGGTGTGATGTCTTCAAATATAATAATGCGAACACAGTGATTTCTACTATCTGTAGTAGGAAATATTCAATTTCTGAAATTGGCAATTTATTAATTAAAATAAATTTAATAACCCGTCTACAATCAACACTTATTATTATATCTCCAGTAGATTTCACAACAGGTACGAGCGGTGAACACCATAAGGAGTAGCCAACCACTTGTTCGATAATATGAGTAGTAGTGTCATGGCGAGTTGGGAGCAGGAATCATGATTCGGATTCCGGATTACTTGCCTGCGATGACATTACAGCTTGTCGAGGAGGCCTGGGGTGGCCATGTTATGGAAGCCACTCGACCACTATATTGGATATTGGTGACCTTGACCCATGACCTTAACCTTAATATTGACATTGAACCTAAAAAATAAAAAATAATTCACAAAAAACCATTTTTTTTTAATTGAGGGACATAAAATGTTATCCTACCCTACTTCTCGCTCAACCCATCAATCCTTACTAACAAACCCACACTCCCAATATTAAATAATCGCAAAATATAAAAAAAAAAACAAAAAAATTCGAAGAACATATATAGTTAACCCAACACTCATCCTACCACCCCCTCCTCTCCCGCCACACCGAACAACCTCCCAACACCCACACACTCGCATAAATTTTATCCAAAACAGACTCTCGCAATCGATTGTACACACCACTAAATTAATAAATCTTTCAGAGAATCAGAACGATCTGAATAAGAAATTAAACTCATATGGTTATGAAAACATAAATTTAATTTATATACTTATTATATATATTCTATCATTATAATTATTTCATCCATTACATCTTACTCAGATGTTTGTAGATCATGTATAGTAGCCAACAGTCTCATCTGATATAACACAGATCCTTCAGTTCACTAATGAGAGAAGATATCTCGTTAATATGCGAAAAATCTCCATGTTGTTGCAAAGCGATCAAATATTGGAGTCTATCAAAAAGTTAATTTGGGTCTTCGGTAAACATGTAGTCAGTACTCTCAGTGTCTTCTCCATTTTACATTTCGCTCGTTACAGCAAATGAAGGGGCGTTCTTGACGCCTTCTGCCTTCTTCATACCAATTGTCGAAGGAAACTCGTTTGGTGAAATATATGGGAATTTCGAGAGAATCGTCATCCTTCTGATCAGATCTTCATCAACATTGTCTTCATAGTAAGAATCATAAATGCTGTCTTCATAGTCGTCTTCACGTCCTGTTCCATCTTCAACATCAAGTTAAATTTTCTTTGTAAGTATTCGCATTGTCATCGTCAGTACTTACAGCCGACGACGGTTTATTTTACAAATCGTCGATTTCATGCGAAAGTCTTGCAAGTGTAGATTCCACACAAACCGACTCTACTGCACTCAGTAAATCTTTAGCATTATTTGTCTCTGCATTATCGCCTGACGAATCAGTACCCACCGATGCAGCATTGGGTATTGGCGACATCACTTGCTGGATCTCTATTAGACTAACTCTTGCATATCTAGATGTGTTCCTTCAATGCATCGCCTTGCATAATCTGCATGGTACCAATGTCATAATGTCACCAAGCATTGCAGCTTTTGCCTAATATATTTTCACAGTAGCAACATTGTTTTCCATGTAAGTTTCTAGCAGTGCGAAAAACTTACCATAGACGTAATCTCTATAGTAAATGCAGCACAATCATTGGCAATGATTTATAGATGTGTGAGTTCAAACTTCTGCTGATCGTTGTACCAGGGAGTGGTTCTGCTCTGCCATCTTTACGATAATGTAACTTTTAGTGTCACTTACATTGAATTTTTTTTTTTCGCATTAGTTATGTAATTTTTTACTAGATGGTTTTTTTTACGTTTTTGTAATTTTTTGCTATTTTTTCTTTATTTTTTGAGTTCAACGTCATTTGGGTTAAGTTTATACTTGCCAACATTCAACATGGTGGTCGGAGTCAGTAACGTATTATGTTCGTCAATTTTTACAATTTTTAAGTCGAGGTAAATTGGATTAATGTTAACGTCGTCAACATTTAACATGAGGGTTGGAGCCATTAACGTAATATGTCGATTTGTAAGATTGAAACAAATTTTTTCAATTTTTTTAAAATTACTTTTTTATAAGCTTATTTGGGTTAAGCTTTAGGCTATCGGCATCCAACAGGGGTGTTGGAGTCAGTAATGTAATATGTTCCTAATTTTTTAATAGTTTCTTTCTATTATTTTATAATTTCTTCTCAATTTTTCTTTTTCAAGGTCATTTGGTCAAGGTCAACGTCACCAACCATCAATCTGGGTGTCGGAGTCAGTGATGTAATATGTCACTTAATTTGCATTAGTTCCTTTCTTTTTTTGCAATTTTTGTCGTTTTTTTGTTATTGGTAGTGTGCTGGTGAGGGGTGGGTGTGTCGATTAGGGAAGTGAGGTAAGCGGAAGGGTAGTGTGAGATATTAATATATGTTCTTAGATTATTTAGAATTTCTTCGATTTTTTGCGACTTTTCTCGATTTTTTTATGGTTGAGCTATGGAGGGGGTGTGGTGATGGTGGTGGTATGTGTGTGAAGTTAACATTATAAGTTGCTAGATTTTTAATTTTTTAAAATTTTTTTTTAAGATTTATTTATTTTGGGCAGTTTAGGGGTATGTTTGGGTGTGGGTGTTTCGGTTAGGGTTGTTAGCGAGGGAGGGGTAGGGCAGGCAAAAATTGTATGTTACTCAATTATTAGATTTTTTTTTAGATTATTATGCGATTACTTTAATATTTTAGATTCAAATTCAAGGACATGGGTCAAGGTCAAAGTTACCGAGATCTAACAACGTGGTCTTTTGCGTTCTTAACATGGCTGTCCCAGGCCGCTTCGACAACCTGTGATGTCATAGCAGGCGAGTATTCCGGAATCTGAATCANTTCTTAACATGGCTGTCCCAGGCCGCTTCGACAACCTGTGATGTCATAGCAGGCGAGTATTCCGGAATCTGAATCATGATTCCTGCGCCTGATTCGCTATGACCCAACTACTAATATGCAATGCATTTAATTCTTAAATATTATTATCTACAGCGTTTATAACTGATGCGGGAACACGCCTATAAGGTGGTTGGATTGGTTGAACTGCAGGTTTGAAAGAAATTGTCACATAAATATCCTTCGTTATGGAGTTATCTCTTTCTGAACTGAATAAATACAAGCCTCATATCCTACCTTTAACACTCTCTATTTTTCGGCAGCATCTCTTCCTAATAGTGTAGTACCGNATAAATACAAGCCTCATATCCTACCTTTAACACTCTCTATTTTTCGGCAGCATCTCTTCCTAATAGTGTAGTACCGTTTTCTTGAAATATATGCAATTATTCTTGTTTACTTTTCTTCCCGATCTCATTAAATACCCTACATAACATGATCCCAAAAATCCCAAAATTTATGGAGTTTGTTGACTATAAGTAAATAGTTTAGTAGTTGATGATTTACTGACATTTNTCCCAAAAATCCCAAAATTTATGGAGTTTGTTGACTATAAGTAAATAGTTTAGTAGTTGATGATTTACTGACATTTTTAAATTTTACTCGTAAATTATTTAATTGTAGCCAGGTTTTTTTATTAACTACACTTGTACCTACCCCAAGAGTCAATAAACATTTACAATGAAATACACCCTACATTACAAGCTATTAATGGTTCCGCATCATTTCTAGCTTTGATAATAAATTTAGAAATATCCGATCTAGTTCCACTCTGATCGGCTTGGAAAGACCGTGACTAGGCACACGTATTCTGCGTCTCGGGGAAGCGAGAAGCAATTATTTGTTCGCGGGGTAAGTGAGCTAATATAGATATTCTTCAGCACCATGTAGAAATTAACATATCATGATCCAATTAATTAATATAAACTGCTCGATGTTCATTAAGCTTTTCAGTGAAACCACGCTTTGGATATAATTTTCCACCTATTCCAAAGATTTCCACTGAGTGCAAAAATTATGACTGACATTAACTATATTTATGCTCAGAGAACCGGGAGTTTCTCGNCTATATTTATGCTCAGAGAACCGGGAGTTTCTCGGGTTTCATTATACTGGGACATTCGGCTGCAAGTAGGTTACTAGGCACTGATTGGCAGAAGGCATTCCAACACGTCACTGACCACTGACCACATTTTACTGGCATGTGCGGCTGGTGATCGTGGTATATGCGGCTGTTTCTACCCTTTATTATTAAGCACTTTGTGATACCACCAAATAAACACATCGCAGCGTCTGAGATCTATTCAGAACTCAACTAACCCTAAAATGAACACGCAAAATTCCTGGATTTCTATTTTTGCCCCTATCAAGTACAAAACTACGAACTTGGTAGCAACGTATATATTTTACTGATACTCAAGTACGTATTGTTATTTGCATAGAACAAACAGAAATTAAATAAAGTAAATTTATTGTCCGCAAATATGAAAGTCGCTCTTGTAATACGACGTCAATAAGTGGATTTAATTTCACTACATAGCTATCAGCTTCATTAGGCAGGTACCAACCAGTGTCTCTATTACAATATTTGTAGCTAGAGGCGCAGTTCTCAAACACGCGCAGTTGACTGCGAGTTCACTACTGAAGGTCGCCGACAGACGCCTGCTAAAGCAGCACGTTCACAAGTCGACCGTCGCGATGGCCACACGGCTGCTCTGTTCTCGACCTCGCACAGTGAATCAGCTGTGAGTGAGTGAGTGAAGAAATTTAAGAGCTGATGAGGATGAAGTGAGGTGGGCATGGAGCAATGCTGGAATTAAGGGGTGGGGGAAATGGTAGGGTCCCGAGAAAATCCGCCGACCAGTGGCGTCATCCTACACGAATCCCACTTGCGGAAATCTGGAGTGAACCAGACGGGGATTAATTCCGGGTCGCCTTTGAGGCACCCGTGCGTCTCCCCTCAGCAACTTACGAGCCACGACAGAAAAATTTCCGCATCCCGGTGGAAATAATTACGTGCAGCCTGAAAAGGGGTTATTATAGTGTTCCTTTATATTAAACTGAAGTAGGAGTTTTCGTCTGCAGACTTGTGTGTGAAGCTCAACATCCTTGCCGGAAACCAGGCACCGACACCGACAAATGGGCCTGTCCTTCGTGCTGTAATGCCTCAAATAACCGCTATGTATTCCTGTCACTGTTATCTCAGAGCATTTTTGCAGTGTGCATGTTAACGTAATATTTATTTGTTTTATTTATTATTTGTTCACTACAGGTATATTTTATTAACTCCAGCTCTAATTCATTATATTCATTACAAGTTGTTTTAAACTGAAACAACTAATTTCCATGTAATTATGGCTGTAAGTCATTCTGTTTTCATTAACAGGTTTGTTTTTATATGGGCAGCTTTGCATAGAGGAATGTGCTGATTGGTTGCTATGGTAACACAAGACATATGTGTAAGATATGATGTAGCCGTCTTGTGATTGGCGCAATGTTTAAACGCGTCGTTTACGTATGCAGATTTAAGGATTTTACACATCTTGGTTTTTCCCGTCTGGCAGGCGATGCCTAGTGGGTCGGCGGACTGAGAAATATTTTATTTTGCGGGTTAATTGGCCGGGTCCTGTACAGAAATGCAGACTGCCGATAGGGTGAAGAGGCGCGGCTTATGAAGAGGAACAATTTAAGTCTGCACGCGCTTCATACGCGGATTATATTTAAAACCAAGTTTTAGTTAAAGCGATTGCGTGTGGTACGGCAAAGACTGTAATGACATACCTAAGGCTCGATATCCCTGTAGGGAAGTCTAAGGCCGACGACCAGTGGAACCAGCTACAGAAGATATGAAGAGCGGTTGCAGCGATCAAGATTTATTTTAACCTATGTATGATGAAATTTCGACACAGAGACTACGCCTGTAAAATAATTAATGCTTTTTGAGAAACTAATCTGTCTTGCTTTATGCAGTCTTTGATAATTATTTTCGTTTAAGTTGTTCTACCTATATGTACACAGAGCCATAAACTGATGTCACACGTTCCCCCAAATAAGTTGGTGTGAGAAAATTTATAATAATTAAACAAATTTGCACGCTTGTGAAATAATTTAAAGAAATTGAAAAGACTAAGCTACATTTGAATTGCAATTTAAGGATACGTATGAGAGTGGTACACTCATAGTCCCGGCCACACAAAGCGTAGCAAATTTTGAAACCAAAAATGAGTTGTTACATAATACATAGTATTTGTACAGATATTAATTTTTTTATTATGTNCATTCAAGTCCCTGTGATAAATAATTTGTTCAGTAGCAATTGGTAGTTTTTTGGTTTTTATTTCTTCATAATATCCCTTGTGTGTTGTTCGTAGCATACGGAGTCTGGCCGTATCAGTTATTCCTGAACTACAATCTTCTTTGATAGGAAACTACAATCATTTTATTAAGATACAGATATGTGATAATACTCAATCTGGTGTTTCCTTGTGTATGTATGTTACTTTATCTGTATATTGCATTACAATTGGCACCGTATGCGGGGCCTAGAACCAGAGCAACTGTCGTTCCACTAACACCTGAATACGCTGTTGATGAGTAGACAGCAGCGTACAGTACACAACCTCCGAAACACAAGGCCCATTCATTCTAAAATATTGAAATATATAACAGAAATTAGGGAAGTTTCACAGATTACGAGTTTGTAGTAGAAGGGAAAACAGAAAACATACAAACAGAGAAAACAACTTCTACTAACACGAGCCAGGGCAATTTNAACCTATGTATGATGAAATTTCGACACAGAGACTACGCCTGTAAAATAATTAATGCTTTTTGAGAAACTAATCTGGCTTGCTTTATGCAGTCTTTGATAATTATTTTCGTTTAAGTTGTTCTACCTATATTTACACAGAGCCATAAACTGATGTCACACGTTCCCCCAAATAAGTTGGTGTAAGAAAATTTATAATAATTAAACAAATTTGCACGCTTGTGAAATAATTTAAAGAAATTGAAAAGACTAAGCTACATTTGAATTGCAATTTAAGGATACGTATGAGAGTGGTACACTCATAGTCCCGGCCACACAAAGCATAGAAAATTTTGAAACCAAAAATGAGTTGTTACATAATACATAGTATTTGTACAGATATTAATTTTTTAATTATATTATATCCAAAATGTTTATTTTTCAACTAAATAAAATTCTCTTCCATTCAAATCCCTGTGATAAATAATTTGTTCAGTAGCAATTGGTAGTTTTTTGGTTTTTATTTCTTCATAATATCCCTTGTGTGTTGTTCGTAGCATACGGAGTCTGGCCGTATCAGTTATTCCTGAACTACAATCTTCTTTGATAGGAAACTACAATCATTTTATTAAGATACAGATATGTGATAATACTCAATCTGGTGTTTCCTTGTGTATGTATGTTACTTTATCTGTATATTGCATTACAATTGGCACCGTATGCGGGGCCTAGAACTAGAGCAACTGTCGTTCCACTAACACCTGAATACGCTGTTGATGAGTAGACAGCAGCGTACAGTACACAACCTCCGAAACACAAGGCCCATTAATTCTAAAATATTGAAGTATATAACAGAAATTAGGGAAGTTTCACAGATTACGAGTTTGTAGTAGAAGGGAAAACAGAAAACATACAAACAGAGAAAACAACTTCTACTAACACGAGCCAGGGCAATTTTTCCCTCGATTTCATGCAACAGTTTGCACAAATGGTAATGGAACAGGCGAAGGAAACCCAGGAAAAAATACAAGAGCAGGCTCGAAAAACCCAGGAACAGATAATACACGACCTGAAAGAACAAACTACAGAGCAGGTTATCGAAGTCAGGAACACCTGGAGGGACGCATAGCTGAATAGCCTAGGAAAAGCCAGGAACATGCTGCAGGGCAAATTAATGAACTGGAAAGGACTAGCCGACTGCGCGGATCATCAAATCACACGCGTACAAAACGAAAATAACCACAATTCGGAAGGAAGTAGCTGTTACCAGGAATGACCTTGAACAGGTCATATAACAAAACAGTGCGGTTAAACAGCGCGTTAGCGTGCTGGAAAATCAACCTACGTCAGAAATAAACCCAGCACTCCTCAATGAACTAGTCAGTGACCAACTTGANAATACACGACCTGAAAGAACAAACTACAGAGCAGGTTATCGAAGTCAGGAACACCTGGAGGGACGCATAGCTGAACAGGCAAGGAAAAACCACGAACATGCTGCAGGGAAAATTAATGAACTGGAAAGGACTAGCCGACTGCGCGGATCATCAAATCACACAGGTACAAAACGAAAATAACCACAATTCGGAAGGAAGTAGCTGTTACCAGGAATGACCTTGAACAGGTCATATAACAAAACAGTGCGGTTAAACAGCGCATTAGCGTGCTGGAAAATCAACCTACGTCAGAAATAAACCCAGCACTCCTCAATGAACTAGTCAGTGACCAACTTGANTTAGCGTGCTGGAAAATCAACCTACGTCAGAAATAAACCCAGCACTCCTCAATGAACTAGTCAGTGACCAACTTGACTCATTCAATAATCATGTGTAACATCTACTAAGGCAAGTTGAAAAAGCCAGTAGTGTGGGAATAAACAAGGTTAACAATCTGATATCTGAGATACAGTGGCTCACATTAATATTCGGCCACCTTTGATTATCGCAGTTTCATGGCCTTATGTTACATTAGTAATGAAGATAAAAACGTACGTCATATTGCACAATCATTCTTGTGTGCTTGAAATGAAATATAGCGGTAGCCAATAACGGGAATGAGCAATGCAACTTAACAAACAATATGATTTTTTCATCCCATGCTGCATAAGTACGCCACTTTAATATTCGGCCATCATCATTCAAACACTAACATAATCCTCTCTGAAAACTAAACACACAGTTTTTTAGTACCTAGTAGCATCGCCATTCTGTTTAATTACTTCTCGCAGGCGTTGCGGCATATTAGCCCTTATATTCCTGGTACATTTGGAGCCCATCTTACTCCATCATTCCTTGTACCTTTTCGCTAATTATTTTGTGGAAGTAATTGTTGTAGTACGCAGTCTTCTTTTGAGTTCACCCCACAGATTTTTTATGGGATTCAGGTTGAGTTATTGAGGAGGTGTGTAAATGACTTTGGGACAGTTATACAAAAGCCAGCTCTTGACAATGTATGAGTTCTGTTTCGGGTCATTATCTTGGTAGATCTTAAACTTGTTCCTAATGCCCAGATTATCATCCCTCTTGTGTAGGTTTGCCGTCAGGGGGTTGAGATGGTCTTCTTTTTTCATTGTTCCATCAACACCTGCTGTACATATACAGCCCCAGATCATAATACTACCTCCACTGTGTTTCACAATAGGTTGTATGTTCCCAGGTTTTAGCTCCTGATTTGACTTGCGCCATACTGTTACCCTGACATCTGAACCAAACACATTCAATTTCATCTCATCAGAAGAAATAACATCATTCCACCAATTTTCATCTTTGTCAGCGTGGTTTTTTGCGAACGTAAGTCGTTACTTCTATTTGCCTCATTAATGAAAGGCTTCTTTATATATACCCTGCTATTATATCCTGCTCTTCTGATAACTCGTCGTATGGTTTCTGGATGAACGTTCTTTCCGCATTCATTGAGTACCTCCGTTGTAAGTTTGCAAGCACTATTTTTTAGACCCTTCTTTATTTTCGTGATTACTAGACGTTATTCTCTCTCGCTTAGTTTCTTTGCCTGTCGTTTTTAAGGTACCGAATCTATTCTGTCTTCCTTCTGAAACCTTCTTATGGTGTCTCCAATAGTGCACCTCGGCAGATTCAAGTGCTCCGCAATTTATCGTTGAGATTTATTCTTTGCATGATGAAAAATGACCAGCTGCCGCTGTTCAAACGTTGTATTCCTGCCCTACGTCCCATTTTCCTGACTGACGCAGTCAACAGAGCTACACAGTAGAACCTCTCAGCGCAGAGAGCGTGCAGGGAATGAAAAGTGGTACGAACGCAATGTGCATCATGCCTGTGCCACGCGTAAACCACAACTGGCTGAATATTAAAGTGGCGTACTTATGAAGCACGCGAGGACAAAATTTTGTGTTTCATTAACTTGCACTTCTCATTTCAGTTATTCGCTACTATTGCATTTCATTTGAAGCACACAAGAATGATTGTGCAATATGTTTTATGTTTATTTTCATTTCTAATGTAACATAAGGCCAGACAACTGCGACAATCATCGGTGGCCTAATATCAATGTGAGCCACTGTAGGTAGCAAGGCCGACAAGTTAAGCCAGGTGAGAGCTAGCATACATAAACTGCAAATCTCACCTAACAGTGCCAGTAGTACAGAGATAATTGCTAGTGAACACACCGATTCTCAGCTAAGTTCGCCACATCAAGCCTCTTGTGTACCCACCACTACACAGAACCTCGCACCCAGTGCTCCCATGAGTACACTGATGCATTACACTTCCAAATTATGAACGGACCAGTTACCTCAATTTTAAGGCAAGTTGGGAGAGAACCTTATCAATTTCTTGCTGAGGTTCGAGGAGTATGCCAGCTAGTTTTGGCTGACGGACATTGACAAGCTCCACTGTCTAAACCTTGCATTGANCTGAGGTTCGAGGAGTATGCCAGCTAGTTTTGGCTGACGGACATTGACAAGCTCCACTGTCTAAACCTTGCATTGAAGTCAAACGCTTATTATTGATGGGATGTTGGGAGAACCACAGTAACAACATACTCAAAGTTTATAAATATAATAATTGAGCACTAATGGAATAGAAATATCCAGGGATATTTAAGGGCACAGTTACACGCAGACAGATTGTTTCCCAGGCAAAGAGAAGAGCCTGGAAGAACACCTATCAGAAGTGTATGAAAAGTCGTGCCACATGACATCTCCCATAAGAGAGAAGGAATTTATTGCAATGGTGCTACAGCAATGACCACATCGCTACCTAGGTCACTGGTCAGGCAGGATGAATATGACTTTGTTTCATTCAGAGAAGGTTTACTGGCTTTCCATCTGATTGCGCGCCGCCAAAGAATACACGCCAACAGGGACGCAGAGAGACAGGGTCCGCAGGAACGAAACCCACCGCTGTGTCTAGGCCAGCAAAATAGATAATTTCGTTCACTGCCCAGGCATGAACGGGGTCCGAGAGTAAATGTGAACAAGTGGCATTATCTTCAGCCTTACGAAATACCCGGTCATGAATATCACCGTGGAGGACAACGATCTTATCGACGTCGGAAATACTACTCTGGGAGGAGGTACAACCTTGGTAGGAGACACTGTGGCAATAGGGAGTCCGACAGCAATCAAGAAGGTTACCAATCAGAATNAGGAGGTACAACCTTGGTAGGAGACACTGTGGCAATAGGGAGTCCGACAGCAATCAAGAAGGTTACCAATCAGAATGCGAGAGAGGGTGCTGAGAAGATGAGCGCCTAGAGCATCAACAGTCACCACAGTCACCTCCCCATGGACAGAACCTACAGGGAAACACTGGAGAAAATAGCAANGCCTAGAGCATCAACAGTCACCACAGTCACCTCCCCATGGACAGAACCTACAGGGAAACACTGGAGAAAATAGCAATAATTATCACTGAAGGCCTAATTCACCTAGCAAGCAGAGGCCAGGGCATAACATACAGCACAATGGGATGGTCAAGTTCGACCTCCGTCGGCATTGTTTGGTCAAGGCAGTAACTATGTGGCTTCTCCGAGACCTGGGAATTTCGTAATCAAGAACCCTTGGATCCACGAGTGCCTGCATTTTCAACTACACCACCAGATAGTAGTTGGACACAAACAAATTAATGTACTTTTGGTTACTCATAGTAACCGTAAGTTAAACAACTAAGGGTCAGTGAAGAGGGGACCCAATCGCTGACCTGCAAACCAGAGAACACAACCACGGGGTACAACACACCAGCTGTAGCGCCAGAAGTAATACAACTGCTCGCGGAATTGACCGAGGTATTCGTGAACACAGTTTTGCTCGGGGAAACAGACCGAGAATTTTTACTGCAAGAGCCGACAGAAGAAATAGTAAATTATCAAGAAATGTTGTGTCCGGTATTAATACTGACTGTTTGCGGTATTAAGGTTATCTGTTTACTAGACAGTTGGGCGGAAGTAAGCTGTTTTTACGAGAGCCTAGTAAATTGTATACTAGCTTCAGAACACAAGATACCTACGGTTCCAGTACACCGACTGAAAATTATTGGTTCTACCTCAAAAGGTAGTCCAGTGGTAAGCGAGAAAGTGCTACTGAATATTGAAGGCCTAGGTATATCCAAGGCGGTTAACACCTCCTTGGATATACCTAGGCCTTAGTTATTAAGTGCATTAGAAAGCAGCTTGTTCAAGGTACAGAATTTCTTACCCAATATAAAATTAGTTTTTGTGGCTGGATGGTGAGTGCACCAGACAGTGTAATTAACGCAACTTCTTCTCTTGAGAGCTGGAAAAGGTCTCACAAATTTGTGGGTTTATTAAGGAAGGACCCATGCCAGATAAACCGACCCGTTTGCACGAGTGTCATAGCTACGCACGACAAAATTTACCAAGCTGTAGCAAGTCTGAACGCGCTTGGCAGATGCCAGTAGTTGAAATTAGAACAGCTACTATTTTATGGATGTAAGAAAACGGAACGAATCACAGTGAAGTTAAGGAAAAGTCCGCATCCATCGGAATACTTGTTAAGGCTGTACCAGGGAGTGAAGAACATGTCTACGATTGATTTGACCTATGGATATTGGAATATACTTTTCACCGACGCAGCCCAGCAGTACACCTGATATCTTTTCCGAAATAAACAGTTCGTTTTTCAAGTGCTCCCATTTGGATTATGTAATGCAGTGGCCCAATTTACTAGCTGTATGAGTGTTACCACAGGGGCAGATTGTGCAGACTTCGCGAGATAGTATGTAGACGACATACTAATTCTGTCTAACATCTTTGAGGAGCACATAGAACGCCTGAAAATAGTACTCGCCAAGTTAACGGAAGCCGGGATGACAGTTAAACTGAAGAAGTCATTGTTCTGCAGGGAAGAGGAACATCCTCTAGGGCATATCATCACGTCTACAGGGATGCAGACTGCGGCAGACAAGCTCGTGGCCATTGTGCTTTTCCATACCTCACGTGTGTTTCTGGGAGTACTAGGCTACTATCGCCATTATTCCAATAGAGTTGCAGAAATTTGTTTGCCTTCGTTTGAACTGCTGCACAAAGATGTACATTGGGACTGGACAGAAGACAGAGGAAAGGCTTTTGAGGGCGCGAAGAATTTATTTTTGAAGAAGTATATGATACACCATCTCATACAAGGGTCAATATATTATCTTTATGCAGACGGTTCAAATTACAGTTTGGGAACGAAGCTAGCGCACGTGGGAAAATACTTTATCGAACGGACTGTAGACATGGCCAGTCGTATGCTCAATAAAACGAGAAAAATTATTCGGTAACCGAAAAGGAAATGTTAAGTGTTGTTTGGTCCCTGCAGCATTTCAGAAATAATTTTCTTGGCGAGAAAGTAATTATTCAGACTAATCACCAGGCCCTTCTTAGATTAAAGAGGGTGACATTTTTGGCAGCCTATTAATTCGGTGGGCTCTCTTAGTAAAATACTACAGAAGAAAAAGATATAGGCCTATCTGCAGAAGAATAACATGATGGGATCACTCGCATTGTGAAAAGCCATTTTATCATCGCAGCGGAAATAAGACGTAAAAACACGAAGTTATTTGAGTTGCCAAAATTCCAGTCAGGATATCTAGTGCTTAAACGAACAGCAAATGTAAGCAAACATTGGGACCATATTACCAATAAATTATTACCATTCTATGAAGGGTCCTATATTATATCTAATGTCATGAAGGGAACTGCTATGAGCTGAAAAACTCTACCTCTGGAGAAGTAGTAGGAAAGTTTAATCTTACAGCACTACGAGTTACAGGATACCGCTGACAATGGTGTAATGAAGTTGATTTTTGCGCAGAGAATTTATTTGTTTGGTGAGCAAGATAAACAATAAGTTTTGAGGAAGTTTATGCTACACAGAGTTTAAATCAAGTTGTTATTTGGGAGGTCTTTTATTTTTATAGTGTGAAAGTAGCTGAAGATTTTGCTTAGAAATGGATTGCACAACCCAGTGAATACCTCACCATTTAGTGTTTAATCCATTAAAGCCCAGGTAGTGTGAGTAAACACACACTGGCTTTGCCTGGAAGTGACTAGTCGTCCACAGGCGCAGGCGTCGCGAGGGCTGCTCGGTGGGCCCTGCACCATCCCCTGCGTTGCGGCGTGTCGGGAACCGAGGTAGTGCAGCCCCCAAACTCTTCTTGCACGGGCGGCAGTCCCATACGTCTTCGTCCTGCTGCAGATAGACCGGCATATACTTGAATACGGTTGAAATTTCGTAAGGTGCGTAGACTAGGAGCAATTCTTTCGGCAGGTATGGTAATTCGTCCCGTTTGTCTAAGGCACTAAGCGGGCGCACCCTTCCAAATGTCAAAATGACCTCAAGGATTTTATGGCCCCTCGGACAACACGTGTACATTTATAAGAGCTAGAAAATGACTGAATTCCCGAGGTGGCTCGGGGTGCGTCATATAAAGAGTTTTTAAGAATGAAACAATATTCCACCCTCGTGATTAAAGTATACCGCCGATTGGTTCGAACGAAGGTTTCCGAAAATATCCGAGTAATTAGCCAATGAGAAACAGCGGCAGAGCAATTAAATATATTGGATGGGGTGGACGGGAACCGACTAATTGGTCGAATGATGGTTTCCGAAAACACCCGAGTAATTAGCCAATTAGACACATTGGTGTAGTATTTAAATACATTAGAAGGGGGTGCACAATTAGACAGTGAGAATCAGGGCTGGCTTAATTGGTCAATTAAATATATTGGAAGGTGTGTGTGGAGGGGGTAAGTCTTCTTCAAGGTACGGTGTAGGGGATAGCATGAGCAATGTAAAACAAATGAGAAACGAAAAACCAAGATGGCGGTCGAACTAAGGTGAGGCAAACTTCGGTAATGTATAAACAAATGACAAACGAAAAAACCATGATGGTGGACGATGGCTGTGACGCGTACCAATATGGCGGACTGCACCGACGAAGGTGGTGGACAGCTGCACCTACCAATACGGCAGATTGCACTGACCAAAATGGAGGATTGCTTCATCTACCACGATGGCGGATGGTGGCTGTGACGCCTACCAAGTTGGCGGACTGCACCTACCAAAATGATGGACAATGTCTGTGACACCTACCAAGATGGTGAACTGCACCTACCAAGATGGTGGAATGTATATAGTTGGAGTCAGGTGTGGAGTCCTACGGAATCTTAATTTTATTAAAGAAATTTTTTAAAATAATTTTTTTATAGTTTTTAAAATATTTTTTAATATAGTTATTAATTTTTTTGCAATTATTTGGATTTGTTTGGATATTTATATAATTTTTGTTTTCAAAGTTAAAGGTCATCGGGGACAATGTCAGAGTCAAGGTCACTTGGATTCAAGATGGCCGCCAGCCGACCGGAATGACAAAGTACGAACAGCTCCGACGTGCCGGTCCCATGTCACGATATGCCAAAGTCCCCACAATCCCTCTGCTATTATTTGGTAAGTAGTTAGCGGTTGTTTTTGGTTTTTGTTTCTTCCCAGTTCCTCTTGTGTGTTGTTCGTAGCCTACGGAAACTGGCTGTGGCAATTGTTCCTGAACTAACATCTTTGGCAATATACAAATCTGTGCTAAGATTCATTCTGCTGTTTCCTTGCGTGTACTTAACGTTCTCTTTCTACTACATTACAATTTTACAGTGCACGTCAACGCTCACACTGCCGGACGCAACGAGTGTCACCCCGAGTGCCACTGGCAGGGTGATGACGTGATTCGTGACGTCACCATGCCTTGATTGCTCCCCTTCCCCAAGTTCGGCGGAGTTGCAAGAGGTACGAGAACGAAGTCAAGAAAATAATAAGAGGCTGTTTTTGGTTCCTGCGCATGGGTCAATTTAAATAAAGAGTTTGGACTGTGTATGATGTCATAAGACAACTGATTATGAAAATCGCAATGTTGTGATATTTCTTCACAATAAGGGATGNATGTATAAAATGGCCAGGCTGGGACCATCTCGGTGAATTCTGCTCCCATCTGCATCATCAAGCATTTAAGATGGTCAATTGTAATATGTACATTTTGCACTTCTTATTTATTTTTGGGTTTCATTATGGAAATTGCTATGGCCATGATTGCCTGTTTTAGTGCATTTTCTTGTAAAGTATTGAAGTCTTTAATGTGCTATACATTTTGAGAAGCTACTTGGCTTTGGATAGTATCTAATCGCCATAAGGTTTAGCTATTCTTGTGTGAGAAATTTTTATAAAATTCTTTGTTTATCATGTTTGGGACACATATTTGTAACTATTTTACAGCTTATTGTGGTATGATTTTATGTCCATCTGTATTAATTATTGTTTTATTAAATGAAATCGTGCTTGAAATTCCACTATACTCTGAAAGTTGAATCTCTGAAATTTCGTCCTATTATATAAAATGAAATTTAGAAACTGTTCGCGTTTCACTGGGTGTGTGAAACGATTCCTAGGGAAAATAATTCCATAATATCCCGTATGTCTTTAACTTATCCTGGTTTTGGATAGATGAGGAGTTTGAACTGTTTAAGAGACTTAATTAGAATCAATATTGTCTTATAAGTTTGCAAACTGCTGAGTTGTTGGTGGTTGTTGGACTCGGGACGGTCGGGATGTTGGCACACATGAGGTGCTGGTGACGATACCCTCGGCTCTCACCTTGATGGGAGGTGAGCAGTCTAACCGCTCAGCCACCGTGGTCCCGTGTATCAGCTGTGCGCGCACTGCAACACTAACGTCACTGCAGGTGAGTGGAGTGGAGAGATCTATAGGCTGCACATAACGAGGCCTTGGGAGCCGACGAGGGTGAAACGAGGTGAATACGTAGCATAGCTGGAATGCGAGAGCGGAGAAAACGGGAGATTCCCAAGCAAACCCACCATCTAGCGGGATCATACGGAACAATTCCCACGTGCAAAAATCCAAGCGCGGCCCTGCTGGAAACCAAACCCATTTCCCTTTAATGGGAAGCAAGCGCTCTATCTGTGCTTTGCCACCGTGGTCCCTGCGTCAGTCAAAATACTTTTGAGCTCTCGCCAATTCTGCAACTGACGAGTTGATAGATACAATAACCTGTGACACTTAAGGTGGTTTTTCGCCTTGGCGGTTGCACACAATTTTTCAGAATAAGCACTGACATGCATCAGTCACTTCTCTGTTTGAACAGTAATTCTCTAACGGTGTCAGTTCTCTATATCTAGGGAGTTGAGTGTAGTCAACATTTGTCATTCCAAAGGACTTGTCTCCTAACACTTAAGCGATCGTTTTTGTACCACGAGATTTCGTGTTCGAATTCCTGAGAAGCCCTGAATGCCCGTGCAGTTGCTAAATGTAGCTTTAGTTTAAGTCCAGTTTGTGAGCTTTTAATGTCCGCTATAAGCCTTTCGGAATAAAAACACCAGTTTTAGACATGTCCAGCAAAATAATTATAATCCGTTGCCATTTATCAACAATACGATCTCTTTTATGCCACGATCTCGTGAAACAGCATTAATAAAGAGAGAAAAAAATATTAGAAGTAGCATTTACACCCGGAATTATTACAAAATATACAAAAATAATCCATATCGCAGTTTCTGTCTTTAACTGGATAGGCCTTATTAATGACTTTGTGGGTAACATCTATATTCAACTCATACTATCGTTCCGAATCGCCCATTTTGGCAAACCGAATATGTTTGAAAAGTTATTATCTTGATGGGACTGCAGCATAAGTAGTGATTAGAGAGAGAGAGAGAGAGAGAGAGAGAGAGAGAGAGAGAGAGAGAGAGAGAGATATAGATAGAAAGAAATAGAATTACAAAAAATTTATGTTATTTCTTCTCCGGCCAAAGAGATTTTAATGGCAAGACCTCCGAGTCTTAGGGAAAGAGTCTTAATTTGCATTTCGCAGCCTTCTAATGCGGGTTGATCTAGGATGCATTTTATTTTTATCGTCACGCAGTTGGAGAGCGTGAGCAAACCCATCAGAAGTTATTTGAACTGGGCGAGAGCTTTATCTGCCAGGGAATGGTTCGTTTCAACACTCTCCGGAAAGTGTTGGGGAGAAACCTATTTCCTGAGCCACTGCGGTGCGGAGTAGGGTAACGTTTTCGGGAAAGGGGGACCTGATATCCGGCATCTCTGTCGACATGCTATTTAGCCATCGCAGGCTCAACCCCTGCCCTCGGAAACTATCAGGAGGGCGGTGTTGGCTGGGGAAAGGGCTAACCGCTGCTCGGGAGGGGGGAACAGTATACAACACTAGAGTTTCCGGTCGGATAGCGGGGCCGGCCAACATGCGCGGTATCTGATTACGCTACCAGCCGGCCCGAGGATCTACACCCCTTCATATAACTCTCTGATCTCCGCTATACACTGTTCACGGTAAACTGAGAATTTGTGATAAATCCGTAGAATATTGCGTATTGTTCCAATATTTGTAAAAGAAACATTTACACGGGCCTGACAACATGATTAATACATCGGCCACATGTAACTCAAAATATTCCAGAAGTAAATATTTTAAAAATTTGCTAATTCTGGCACTTTTGTGCATTGTAAGTAGAAGGAAAANGAGAATTTGTGATAAATCCGTAGAATATTGCGTATTGTTCCAATATTTGTAAAAGAAACATTTACACGGGCCTGACGACATGATTAATACATCGGCCACATGTAACTCAAAATATTCCAGAAGTAAATATTTTAAAAATTTGCTAATTCTGGCACTTTTGTGCATTGTAAGTAGAAGGAATAATAAAATCCATTTTCGTATTCACACTTGTTTATCTAACACTTCTTTTTCAACGATGAACAATGTAACTACTTTCCACCCGTCGCGTCGTTACCAACATTACTGAGCGCATGCCACTTAGTGTAACAGTGAAATTTTGTTTATGGTTGGAACAGTGTTATTTTTCAAAGGTTGATTGTGAAAGAGCTCAATTAACCGTGAATGGCCCATACCCCGTGACCTGCGGCGGGGAGCTGGTGGGCCGGGCTCCAGGCCTCACGATCGCAGGTAAGAACACAAATTAAGAGACGTTTACCCTCACGAGAGTGGTGGCCGCAGGCCTCTTACCTGCACGACCAGCCTGGTCTGCACGCTGGTGGTCGCGTGTTCGAGGCAGACTGGCGGCAGGGACCTCCCCCCTGCTGCCGCAGACCGCCTGTTGAGAGGGCCAATTTCCCCCACGTACGAGGCGGCGAGGAGTAAAGCTGCTGATGTTGATAGGCCGGTAGTGTGCACGCGACTCATTTTACCGTCCTGTTGCAGCGATGAAGCAGCTTGCTCGCTAGGGAAATTGAACCCAGCACGAGAAGCTAACATTCAGCTGTGCGTTTGAGTCACTCTATGATTTACCCTCCTATAGAGATTACAATCCTCATAAAATAAATAAATATGCCTACTTTCAAAACTGCATTGATTGCCAAGTATACTGTATACGGCGTCAACGAATGAATACTGAGGTTGTCTCTGACCATTGAGATTCTAAAGCTACTACTTCAATATAACCTAAAGCGTTCATTATGGAAGTCTTGAACATTTAAAGCAAACAGTTCTAAAGTAATTTATTGAAAATATCAGAAAATGCGTACGATTAGAATTAAAATTTCCGTAACGTGTTTTGTTGAAGTAATGTGTTAAATGTTTGAATATAGCTGACATCCTCACTCATTAGTTAAACCGTGGTCACCATCTTGCAACTGGCTGAATATTGAAATTTTTCTCTGTGACAGATTTGTTTTGAAGATTAGTTGTTAATGAGGCTCAAAATGACACGAAATTTGGCCTTAGGGTAAACTCAAGTCAACGATTCGCTTTGAAACAGCAAAATAGGTCTTTAAACGTCTGGCACAGAACCTGGCTGGTTTACATTTTACGCGGTTTACTTATACTGATGAGGCAGGCTGCTCGTGGGATGTGTTTTGAAGACATGCAACTAATGAAGATGAATGATGTGACCAATAAACTACTTCCACTCTTAACACCTTCAATGAAGTAAGGGCTTAAGGTGTCGTCGGCAGCGAGGTCATTAGAGACGGAGCAAAATGCTAAGAGAAGCAGAAACGGAGGGGAACCAACCACGCCGCGTAGTGAGAAACCTCGCCTGAAGTAATCCCGGAAAACTGAAATCAGGACGGCTGGACCGGAAATGGAACTCGGGTCCTCTCGAATGCGAGTCCTGTGTGTTACCACAGCGTATGTAACTGGGTACTTTAATTCAAGTAAATTACACTGTAGTAGAATTTCTTAAATACACATACGTTGTGGGAATTTTTTAAGAAATTTTTTTAAAGTCAACTATTTTAACAGCGCATAACTCTCTCAATGTCCACGTTTGCAATAGTTCTAAGTAGTATCATGTCTTCAGTGCAATGTCTTCTGCATAATGTCTTCTGTAACATTCAGCACCCAAAATTACAGCAAAATTTTGCAACCGCTCATCACGAATAACCCGTACGTGTAATTTGTAGCAGTATGTCTATTTTTAGTTTAGTATGTGAGCCACTCCCTGTTATACTACCTGTAATAAAACAGGATCGTTTATAGGTGACAAATAAAAGTCGATCAACAATGCCTACATATTTCTCTAAAGATTATTTGCTTAT
>NQII01001317.1:569659-627249 GCA_002778355.1 Clitarchus hookeri
GGGGGGGGGGGGGTGTTAGTGACAGCGCCGCTTCTAACACTTTCTTTATATGCCACGTGTCAACATTTATACTCTGTTCAAAGATAAATTAAATACGCGTTATTTTCACTTCGAGCTGCAAAGGTTTTGTCCACTGAAAGAAAATACGTCGAATAGTCCGCATAAACAGCCTGACTGTATGGAAATTGTCGGACAAGCATTTTAAGTTACTGTACTCTGTTGCTACGGGAAGGCACTGGATGGGAGTGACGCAAACTAATTATTTGAGCCAGCACGTGTCTCGCTACTCGTTCTGCAGTCCAGTTCAGATGAATGTCTGCCAGGTGTGTTGCGATGAAGTGATTGCAGGCTCTACAGTGGTTGTGCGGTGAAATTGAAAGAATCTGAGTACACTGGAAGTGTTCGGTCGGTAAAGTCACGAGGTTTCCCTTCAAGAATAAAGAAATACAGAAGAGGCATACACCTAAATATCCTAGATAAACACCGCTAAGATACAACGTAATACTTATTATTAAATACAAATATTTAAAAAAATTGTATGTGTTTGCGTGTGCGCACTTATGAGCGTGAAAGAGGGAGAAAAAATTGCGTTCCAAATGGTGCATGCACACGTTCGCGTGTGTACACACACACTCACTCACAAACACACAGAGGGAGTTGATGTCTTACTGTTGGTGTTGGACATATATGCATTTCTTATCTCTGTTGTGTTGTAGTCTAACACTGCAAAATCGCAGTAGCACACCAGTGTCATTCATAACATGGCCGACAAAACGATGAACTCGGTGAGTTAGGACCCGGTAATACATGCATACATGAAGTTAGTACTAGTGAGTTAACACATGTAACAAAAACCTTTGTAATATCGATGTAAATGGAAAGTAATTTCACTTATACAGTTAGTTTGTTATTTTTGTAAGATTAAGTGTTAGCTTTTTACTGTAAAGTGTGCACTTTTGGGAAAATAAATTCTCTGCCTTTTACTGCGCTATTTCAGAAGACACATTGTGACTGGTATGGTCTCTGTAGAGTTGGGAATGTGTTAGTAATTGTGGTTCCATACTTCGACGTCTGATTAGAAGTATAACATATGTATCAGTAGAAAGCTATTTTTAAAATTAAGTTTATATTTTCTTTATGGACATAAGTATACGGGTTAACATATTAGTAAAATATACACATGCATAATATTTACCCTATTAAACTTGACTAATACATGAATAAAGTGACGAAGTCCATGATAATGCTGATTTTACGTATGACGGAAGGATATAAGATGCACGGAAAAATAGATCCTAAGGAGGGATTCCAAAAAACAACACTGTGCATGTATTTCACCAACATTTTAAACGTGAAAAAAAAAAAAAAAGTGCGGTTTATAATGGAGCATTTTACCCATTCCTAGGTTTTGATTGAAATATGCTGCCTCAATCAATTCCCACATTCACAGAAAACTCCCGGAATGCAGTAAAAAAAGAGAGAAACGAAGTGTACAGGTATGCACATTTACTCTCTTTACATATAGGCTTACCACGCAATAAGACAAGGCTCAAGTTACCCCATAAAAATGTTTTCTACTTGATTAAGAACATTTTGCTTAAAGTTTTGCTTCCATAAGCTCTTATACTATGATTTCAGGTATACTAAACCACGTGAAACAATTGTTCTCGTTCATACGACTATTTTAAGTGAATCTCCTACAATATAATTTTTATTTTCGGTGACTTCATATAACTCATACATGATAGTGTTAAAAAATAAAAGATCAAACAATCCCGAAAAAATGGCATTCAACAACAACACATATTGCCGCAAGTCAAGGGAATTTCAGACGCCATGCATGAAGCCGTGCTCACAGTTGACAAAAGTAGTTTTATGGACGCCTTCACATGTCCTATACTATGGACGTAAATCGTCGTGGGTTGCCAACTTTGATTTCCGGAAAATCATTTTTATACGATACGACACAATGCCGTCCACCATGTGGTGTTCATCGTTTATTGGGATGTCCCAATGTGTTCACTGTTTGACCACTTGTACAAAAACGGTCTGAAGTCAGCATGTTACAATTATCAACTAGAATATGTGTGGTCTGTGCTTCCTGTTTAGAAATAAGTTTAGATTTATTGATATTGGGGTCTTCAGAGAAAGCTGCAATGCTATTTTTAACACTAGTACACAGTTTTCATTATTTTTTAATATATGATGTGAGATGATGTAGATATCAGGAACGGCCATCAAAATTGAAAAAAAAAATGAGTAGCTCCCGAACACTTGTAGCTTTGTAGACGCCTTGCCATGGAAGCTGACAGAAAAAAATCGTTTCGTCTTAAAATGGCCAGACACAAATGTTTCCACATACTGGGCAGATGTCTGCGTCCGAAGGAATTAAAACATTTGATGCATGTCCAATTAGATACGTCTAAAAATGCGTGCAAGTACATATACTACATATGCAAATGCATTAATATAGGTATGGCAGTGCACTGTACCCGCACATTGTGTTAGTGCATAGCGAGATGTATGTGTTGGTAATTTTTTGTAACTAATTTCATAAATACGAGAGTGTAATGAAATAATACGTGTTGAAAACCAAACTTAGTAATTTTGTGCCATGCTTCAAGAAATAATATACATGATAATTATGAAAAATGTCATAGATAATACTTATGGCACACACACATTTCCCACCGTGAACCCCAGAAAATGTTTGTTTACAAATTATTTCTCAAGCAGAATACTGTCCTGATTCATGAAGCTCGGTGCCGATAAGTGACTTATATAAGGCTATACATGTATGGGTACATGGGGAATTGACGAAAAGGGAAGACTAAGGCCAGGTTTATAAAAATCGCATTAATGAAACACTGGCAGAATGGCAACAACTCAAAATGTCAAACATCCGAAAAAGTAGCAAGGAACATTTAGAAACAGGTACGTAATGATTTCGAAGTTCAACTTCTTGCATAATTGTAGTAATGTGCTAGTGAAAACTATAGTAGTCATGTGCTAGTGTAAGACACAGTAGTCATTTGCTATTATAAGACACAGTTTTCATGCGCTTGTGTAATGCACAGTAGTCATGTGCTTTTGTAAGACTCAGTAGTCGTGTGTTTCTATATGTCATAGTTGTTATGAGCTTGTGTAAGGCACAGTAGTCATGTGCTAGTGCAAGACGCAGTAGTCATGTGCTAGTGTAAGACGCAGTAGTCATGTTCTAGTGTATCGCACTGTAGTCATGAGCTTGTGTAAGACACAGTAGTCATATGCTTGTGTAAAACACAGTATGCATGTGCTTTTGTACTTCACAGTAGTCATGTGCTTGTGTAAGACACAATAGTCATGTGCTTGTTTAAAACACAGTAGTCATGTGCACGTGTAAGACACAGTAGTCATGTGTTTCTGTAAGACACAATAGTTATGTGCTTTTGTAAGGCACAGTAGTCATGCGCCTATGTAAGACAGTGTAGTTACGTGCTTGTAAATGACTCAGTAGTCATGTGCTTCTGTAAGACACAGTTGTCATGCGCTTGTGTAAGACACAGTAGTCATGTGCTTTTGTAAGACTCAGTATTCGTGTGTTTCTATATGTCAGAGTTGTTATGAGCTTGTGTTAGGCACAGTAGTCATGTGCTAGTGTAAGAGGCAGTAGTCATGTGCTAGTGTAAGACACAGTAGTCATGTGCTAGTGTAAGGCACATCAGTCGTGCGCTTGTGTAAGTTACATGTGTCATCTGCTTCTGTAAGACACATTAGTAATGTGCTTATATAAATAGTTAACTGTTTGGATGAACATTCATACGAGTGTACATCGTACAATTATGCAATTTTACACAAATATCTGTGCTATCGGATTCTCTGCCAAAGTCGGCATATTTTTTACTACATAATAAAAAATTTTTAATCTGCATTTAATGCTCGACTTTACCTTCTTTGCAGAAAATAATTCGTTATCGCGACATTATTCCGTAGTCATAGTAATAACTGAAAATGTGAGGTTATAGAACATTTTCGTTTTACTAGTTGTTTATTGCTTTGTGCTGAATTTTATTTTTATGTTAAAAGCTAAATGTAAATGTTTAGAACTTATTTACAAAACATAAATATGTTCTTGACTTTTTACAATTGGCAGNTGTTAAAAGCTAAATGTAAATGTTTAGAACTTATTTACAAAACATAAATATGTTCTTGACTTTTTACAATTGGCAGTTAACACACAATTAAAATTCAGCACAAAAATATTATACAACTCGGATAATAAACATTTTCTATAAACGTACATTGTCAGTAATTACTATAAATACGAAATTATGTCGCGAAAACGAAGAATTTCTGCAATAGAGCTGAAACCGTGTCTTAGGTAAAATACGCTCAAATGTATTGAAATAGATTGTACACACTACTTCTAATTATACACTTATTTGCGTCAGATTACTAGTACACTGTAGTAAAAAGATTAATATTACTGTTTGAAAATTTATCCTTCCCAGAAAGAAAATTCACATAGACATCATACACTGAAGAGCCAAAAAAACTGGTATTCCGCACGCATACGTTTATTGTCTCCATACTTTGGTTAGTCTCTAACGCGATGCAGTCGGCAGCTAGATCGGTTAGTGCTGCTACAATGGCAGGTTATCAAGATCTAAGTGCGTTTGAACGTGGTGTTATAGTCGGCGCGCGGGAGATGGGACATAGCATCTCCGAGGTAGCGATAACATTTGGATGTTCGCGTACGACCATTTTACGAGTGTACCGTGAATATCGGGAATCCGGTAAAACATCGCATCTTCGACATCGCTGCGGCCGGAAAAAGATCGTGAACGAACGGGACAAACGACGACTAACGAGAATGATTAAACGTGACAGACGTGCAACTCTTTCTGAAATTGGCGCAGATTGGATTTGTGGACTGCCCTGCAGGATTCATGGTGTGAATTGCCTCCTGCATACCTTCAGACATTAGTCGAGTTCATGCCACGTCATCTTGCGGCACTTCTGCGAGCTCGGCGATGGGGGGTCACACGATATTATGCAGGTGTACCAGTTTTTTGGCTCTTCAGTGTAATTGTTTCTGTTACAACGTATGCAAGGAATGAACTTCTTTTACACGGCTAAAAAACATTAAAAAAAAATATATTTCATAACACATGAATTAAACACCTCTCTATTGCACACATGATTATATTAATCTCAAAGGTGTGATAGAGCCAATTTAGTGTTTCAAAATACCAGAAACAAATTTAAATAATATAACAAACTAATGTAAACATTTATTTCGTTTGGTTGATTGCTGTAAATAAAATGGCAATTTTATTTGTGTTATGTTGGTACTGATATTGTACAGATAATTATTTGGCTACTTCATGAAGTAAAGCTTTCCTCGAACAAGCAATACCCCTATAACAATTACTTCGTTAAGAAGCTGTTTATGAATTCAGTGATCAAATAAGTATTGCTTAAAGGAGAAGCATTGCTTCACGATGTATGGTATATTTGCCAAACATGCCTTCGTCTGTAATACGAAAGTTAGAGTAATAATTTGCTGTCAGTGTAAATTACAACTTGCAATACTTTCTTCACTATTTCGCGAAATAAATTCACTCGAACCGTACACGTGAAATTTTACCATACCTCTTAGTTTTTAATAACTGGGTGATATCATGTACATTACTTTACTCAAATTGATGCTCTCTTTTTTTAGTACCTCATGTAAATTGACTGTAACAAAGAAGTAGAAGCTGATATCTTCGAATTCTGAATAACTGACTTCAGTTTACGTGTGTACATAATTATCTATATGTAAATATCAAGCCTAGAAAACAATGGGAGTTTCGTTTCTGTGTCAATGCAAGAATGAAGATCAAAGAAATTCCACTCCAGTGTGATAAACGGCCTTGTATATTCGTGCTCATCTCAGTATATTATTTATAGTATTTTAAATTTACAGAAAATTTTCTCTTGAAAGAGCAATCAGTCAATTTTGACTAAACGCCAGTTGAAACTATTCAATCTGGAATCTGTAAAAATAACTACTAACTACAAAAAATGAAAAAATCCCCTAGTTACAACACTAGACAATAACTGACTTATAAAGCACCGGCATTTAAAGGAAGATTACATTACGATATACAATATATTTACATTAATCATTTCGTGGCAAAATAATCATTTTAGCTATACGAAAGTTTTTCGTGTAAGATTTTTGGAGCGAGCTTTTGCCCGAAACGTAAGTCGTACTACTTACTACATCCACACTGGTTCGGTAGGTTGAAACAGACTTATATACGAGTCACGGAAATAGAAACAGTACAAATATGATTAATAACAGAACAAAACCAAAATTTTGGTAATCAAATAACCGTTCGTATCCCCATTCGAAATCCCTTCATGACGTTTGGTCTTTAATTTCGGCCTCGTGCAGTTTATTTCATCGCCGCCAGACACTTAATTCGCTCGCTGAACACAGTTTGGTTTGCCGGCGATCGCTCGCGCAGAGGCGGCAGTGTTTGTCTTCCAAGTATACTCTCGTCCAGTGGCGGGTCTAATTCGTCGCTGCAAATTATCTCCCTGCGAAGCGTTACCTCTCGCTCTCTGCTCGACCCTCTTTTAAACGTCGACGCGAATCCAGCGTGAGTTGTGGGCGTTTGTTTGGCGTCCACGGCGTGGAAGTGTGTTGACAGCAGTTTTATCTCCGCCTGTGGTTGCACACGTAACTTTCAACTCTAGCTAGTGAATACTCCATAACCGATTATATTTATTGGACTTGTTCTTCTACCTCTACAGTTTTGGCGCAACAACGAGTGGGCCAGTTAAGGCGAGCTACCAGGCCAGAAGTGACAATACCGCGGAATACATTGCGACCAACAGGGAATTAATTGTATAACTTATGTACTTCGTAAGATTCCCTTATATTTCCCCAAATGTAATTTTTCAAGGAATTACTTTTATAAAGTTGGCAACACTGACATTTATTATGACATCTTCACATCAACCTTGACGTCGCCCTATATAAGCAATACATCTGGATGAAGTGAGGCTTTCAGTGGCAATATCAGGGACTGTGACATTTTAAAATATACACACTATAGTACATATATGATTAACTGAATTATATTAAAGGATACCTGTCTTACTCTTAATACTGTTGGAGAGGTGGATTTTGAGGGTATTTTATTGTTTTGTGAAATTATATGCATGACAACTCGATAAAAACACCAGGTCATTAAAGAAAACCTTTTGTTGTGTTTTTAATCATAAATAAGAGGATTTTAAACATAAAAATTAATTCAAACAAATATTAAAAATTAATTTTAGCACACAGTTAGGTTTCACCATAGTTGT
This sequence comes from Clitarchus hookeri, assembly GCA_002778355.1. Lineage (NCBI taxonomy): Eukaryota > Metazoa > Arthropoda > Insecta > Phasmatodea > Phasmatidae > Clitarchus > Clitarchus hookeri. Next base: position 577,004 of record NQII01001317.1, read on the forward strand.
TTCTTGAATTTACAAGAGTTAGCTGGGTGTTGAAGTTATGCTGAAATATTACTAGTGGTTCACCTGTCGCAAGAGCTCAACTTGTGGCGATTTTCACTTTATAAGTTTTACTACAATTTAAAATAGAATTATTGATGAACCGCATAAGCAATTTTCAAAAAGTATCCTTCTTGAAGTTCTCGTAATGCGAGTTATTATTTTGAGCTGTAGTTTAATATATTAATTTGGTTCCATTTTGAGATTTGTATGAAAAAATTGGTAATATAAAATTCCTATTGATTGGTTCATTGATTTTTGAAGTCATTTTCTTCCATTGTCGTACTTTATTTCATTCTATTATTTCATATTACAACAAAAAAGGACGTGACATGATAAAAATTTATAAAATAATTTAATCCTCCTGAAGGCTCTTAAGCCAAAGGCGCCAGGTTCGACTCTTAGTGTGATTAGGCATATTTCATGTACGGAAACTTTCCTATCACAGTTAAGGATATATTTGTTTTGCGGAAAATGAGAAACCTCACTTCTTTATTCTTCTGTAACTGCATCTAAAGTGCTGAACGTCCATTATCGCCATTATCAGTTGAGCATTCAGTGCTGTAACCTGTTACTTACATCGAGTTGTAGTATAGATGTTTGTGGCGTCTTATAGTTTATAATTTTATAAACGGCTTTGAAACAAATGAGTGTCACGATTATTGGCGAAACCTTGATATTTTTCTTTCTTTGCAAAGTGTGGCGTCTAGCCTGACACACCAGCAAGGAACATTTAACAGCAAAGACGTTGGAATGAGGGCTGAAGGTTGATAGTCTATATTTCTTTCCGCCGGGCCTACGGGAGATGGCTCAATATACAATTTGGTGTTCCGTAATTACATGTATGCGTTCCATCTGTTGTGATACTTTGTATGCATATTCAAAGGCGAAGAAATATCGGAAAAAAGGGCCAATAGGAAGTATGTAAGGCATGCGGGGCTTCGAGAGTTCTCTCTCTCTAATTGATTTCTGGTCGGCCTCGTGGTGGATACATTCTCTCAACTCGTCGATCATACGTGAGCACTGGAGTGTCGCGGTCCGTACTTCTCCTGGTGCTACGAGCACACTAGGACGGTAACCGTCCACGTAAAATGTTCGTTTGCCCTCGTTTCTTTGAGCGACGAACACCCACCTAGAGTAGTGGTACTGGCCTTCGTAGGCTCGATGCAAAAGCTGTAATAAACTCTAGCCCGAATTACAATCGCTGCTATAGTGAACAGTAGAACGCGGATTTTAGGCTGGATTACTGCACCAAGTTGGGTTTCCTACGGTCGCCCATCGAAAAAATACTAAAAATATTTCTTCCATTTCTAATATTCAGGGCACCTTTCTCACTAGCGTGAAGCTCGACTTTCAAATGTGCAACGACGTGCTTAAAGCTGGAAATTTGTGACGCGAGTAAGTGACATCTGCACTCACTGGGAAAAATGTATATTTTCTATTCGGTGTTAATTCACACTTTTTGAATCAAACCTTTGAAAAATCACACCGTGAATAACGTGTTTAGTTGTTTCCTAAATATACTGTTGGAAGACGCCTGAGGGGCGTATCTGAGTTCTTGAGGGATGTAGGTGTTAATTAAAAATTAAAGTATTAAATTAGATTTTCAACTTATTCTTACAGCTCTTATTTACAACATTAAAATACCTATCTAAATTATTACTCTTTAATTCTCAGTGGGGGCAGTATTTAATGAATATTTCCACTCTAATTAACGTATTTAATGTCTCTGTTTGTTTATATTTTATTAACTCATACTCATCCTAAACTCATGTATAGTCTGTCTATTGCGATCATTTGTAATGTCTTTCACTCACGCATCCAGTCCAATAGTCCATCCTGCCAGTCGTACACGTCACTTCTCTGATGCTCGTAGTCACAGATTTTTCTCCAGCTGGTCACTTCCATTGCGCTTCTAGCTCGTCGTCTATCGCTTAACGTCCCACAATCACCCAGGCTCCCGACTGTCATAAAAAAATACTCACCTGGGAAGCCCATCGTACTTTTATACTATCGTTAGCCTTGATCTGGAAGATTCGCTGCACTCCGAGTCACGATGAAATAAACTAGGTCAGTAAACTACTAGAAAATTCTTTAGATAAGCACAGAAATTCTATCTACCGAGTGCAGGTGCGCGAGCCGCCACATGATCTATCACGGCGCCATGTGGAAGAATGCGCGGCGGCTCATCTTTATAGCTTCAAACTCGGATAGGATTATCGGTCGCCTGTCATTCAAACTTTCCGTTAAGTCTCGCCACCCTATATAATATCACTACTCTGCCCTCCCCATTATCCTCGCTCGCTTGGGCGAAGCAAAGCACCTACGAGTTAACAATACCATGCATCACAATTGTCTTATACTTGTCCTTGTTAACTTAAAAGTTATTTATTTATTAGCAAAAATTAACTTATAACTTTATCTTACATACAAATTACAATATCTAGTTTATAATTAATATTAATAAAAAACAGGGAGAAAAAAGGTGCGTTCGTAATGCCTAGTAAGAAATGGCACTAGTTATTACAGTCAGTGCGCACGAATGAGGTGGGCGGTCTCTTTGGTGCTATTTTATAGACTTGGTTAAGCCTTTGTTTGCACGAAGCGGAGGAATATCGAGGAAGAACAACTTCAGCAGAGCTTCCGAAAAGTGTAAATAAACCGCGAATGACCTACATAGTAAACTTCCAAATAGTAATACAAGTTTTTAAAGTATAAGTTTTCTCGTAATAATGTCATATACCTGACTGTAAATAAATAAATGTTCAGCGTCGTTACTATCGAAATTGCGAAGTTCCCTACACATTTTATTATTTTCTGAGCAATTAAAGGAACACTGGCATGGGTGAATGGAACAATAATTGCCATTCGCAATTTCTCACTATACGCATACACTGATATTAATATATTTGCGAATAATTTTCTAGATCGCACGTCTCCACGCAGCAACTGGGCAGTAAAAGTGTTCCCTATGTTTGTATTACCAGGTCATCACGAAGCCTCAAGAGAATACGACCGACTATTATTCAGTGGTTTTGCACAACGATAGAGCAATAATCATTAGGCTCAGAAACTGTTTGCATCTTTAGAGTTCTTCTCAATTTAATATTTACGATTACCAACACGTGTTGTTTGTAAGTATGAGTAACCCAATAATATTCACTCCCATAGCTTCCCGTTCATTAAAATTGCTTATAGGGTACATGGGCCACCAAAAAATAACACCTAAAATATTCTGCTAACCGGAACGAATAGCAAACGGAACGTATTTACATTAGGAATGCAGTATACGTTATGTTATTTAGGCACGGTAAATCAAAGATTTAAATAAAGCTTTGTAAGCTATCGGGGAGATTTTTCAAACATTTTCCGTCAAGAAATACATGACAACGTTTTATTCACCTGTCAAAACCCTCGTGGCCTCCCCGACACAAGGCTAATGTTTTTATATTCGCTGCCGTGGCGTAAGTCATTCCTAAGGCGAGTATCATCAGCAGAACAATATTTGGAATTAACGTATGGTGTTATATGTGCTCGCATGTATATTGCATCTAAAATTACTATATCGTTTATGTACTGGCGTGCACCAGTATATATTGCTGTATTCTATGCAAATTAATATAATGACCATCGTTAAATCGCCCTAGAATGTCGCGGTATAAGTCAGAACACGGGATTCCTATGTAAAACCTGTTTAATAAAGACCCATTCCTTAAATTCGTTTTTCAAACTAAGGATTTAATGAAAAAATATTATTATTATTTAGAATGCAAATGAATTTATTTTTGGCTGTTTAAGGTTTTTACAAAATAGCTGTTGCTGAGGGGGAATTAAACTAAAAATAACATCCCAAATATTATTATATTGTTAACTTAAATATATGGTTGCGAATATATATACTTAAGACTGAAGATGACCACCTTCACCTCAAAAATTTTTAATCCCAGTTTTTTGAAAAATATATATAATTGGTTAGATATTGAGTAGGTGATACATGTGTTCTTAACTTGAGACAATTCTTTGGTATCATTTCCGGTACATATTCTGTGAACAATATAAATGATGATGACATATACAATATAAGAATAAGTATAGGGCACAAAATTTACCGCACAAAAATTAAGTTTGTTCCAGTATAGCTTTGCTGGTGGCAAGGCTATGAGGAGACGGATTGAAATTATTCAGGTGTGCTATAATAACATATAACTGGATATTAATTATTTTTCTGTATCTCAGGCTGAAAATATTTTTGTTGCAATCAGTTATACATTTTATGATATAATGTTTTAAGAATAACGCTAAATGTTTATTCATATAATGACTAAATGAATTTATTACAATTAGAAAACCTAATTCTTTAATTGGGTAATGTATGAAATCAAGCTCATTTTGTACAGATTTGTTGACTAGAGCTATAATTCCCTTAACTTTTTGGATGAAAATGTTTTATAAGAAAGACTAGAAATATCCGAAAGTGGAACATGTTTGGCAAAACATGAACGGTAATTTATATGATCGGTTTGCTGCATATTATCTGCAGTTAACATACAGCAACTCATATTGTGGGGGAAAAAAAAAAACTAATTACTAAAGTAAATATTTTAACGTTAATTCCTGCTTGAAGATCAATTCGTGAGGGAAAGAAAAGCGTTAATGGTTTGAAAGACAAATATAAAAGTCCTTTATATTCTTCAATTCAAGTGTTTGTCAGTTTTGCTCACCTTTCCCGTACGCTTGCTTACATCTAATAATCCGTCTCACTCTTAGATTGCAGTAAACAGTGTATGACGCGCGCTGTTTCCAGACAGCTAGCAATTATCAACAGCCAAGAGATTAAACTGTGTTGATAGAATAACTACATACATACAAAAATACACAATAAAGATTGTCAAATTGAATAGTAGTGTGTAGAAATAAAATTGCTCTATTCGCTATTCACTCCAATGAAAAAAAAAAAAAAAACGGTTTAACAAAATTTTATTGGTGGCCACAAAATATAGACATCATAAAATATTTTGTAACATTAACAAAACTTTTTTGTCATTCTAGCAATTAGTGGTAATTACAAAATGACGTTCGTGCGTACCAACAATTAAAAACTAAAATGAACTTTGCCAAGAGCGGGACTCGAATGCTGGACCTCTCACACGCGAGCCCGATGTGTTACTGTTGCACCAACTTGCTCGACGTTAACGTGTAGCTTGGATCATGTGGATAATATATGCAGCACACATGATAAGGCCCACATACTACGCTCATGGAAAGTTAATTTTCTGGAATCATTTTCGTTTAACATTTACTTCTTAAGAAGAAAGTTATGACATAAACGATGTTCTGAAGAATATCCCTCATGAATTAATTCGTAACCTGATGCAAAGAAACAAACACGGGACAAATATGGCGTCCTGGCCAGACAGAAGGTGGCCACTTCGAAAATGCCAGACAGTGCACGCACTTTATAATGGATGTAGTTTTGCGGTCGCAGGAAAATTTTATTACCGTGGATGACATTAATGCTATTGTTGCCAACTGTTTTGGTGGCAGACATAAATGTATTGTTTATAAACAAATATGTTAGTGAACACTAAATAGCGTTGGTACTATTCAATCTATGTGTAATAGGGCACCACAATCTGTTGTTTTATTAGTATAAAATTTCACCTTGGAAAGCATCTACCAAAGAATTTTTGTAGCCGTTAACACATCTTTTCTTTCAGTGTGTAATCTAAAAGTGAGACGCACTATATACGATGCTGTGGCATGACTCACCAATTCGAAACATTGTTGAGCGATTCTATATGACAAAAGCCTTAGTTTTTACACTGGTGTAGTTATATGCAAATATAATTGCAACGAAAAGAAATTTATAAAATAAGTGAGTTAACCAGTTTTAAACGTTCAAGTCGAGCTTCTTAATTTTTTTTTTGTGGGGTTTCGGTAGTTTTTGAAAAATGAAATAGAAATGTTGATATATAACAATAAGTTAGGGATGTAAGAAGTGAGCATAATTTCCTCTACATTTGTGCAAATAATTATTAATGAAGTTCTTAAAAGTCGAGATATTAGGTAGTCCTTGACGTCTCGTTGACAGAAATAAAATTAGAGATGGAACCAGAAACATTCGCAACAGTAGTGAGACAATCACAAGTCCACACATGTCTTATCCCGGATTCGAACCCAGAAAACCCAGAACCATAAGCTAGCGTGCAATTATCTGCTTTACGGAGGTGGATTCGGAGCATCAACTTCGGATATAATCAGTATTATATTTTAAATTATAGGGTTTACAAACATAAAATAATTACATGGCCGTCATTTTGAAAATATGTGTCTGATCCACTTCAAACACGTAAGTTTACATGGCCTACCGCAACTCTACTCGTGTCAAGAATTCGGTTCTATTCGTTTCAGAGATATGAAACAGAAACTCCATTTTCTCAGTTGGTGGTATCGTATAAAACTGTCTAAAAAGAAGCAATGCATGCGATGCTTCTAATAGATTCTGTCAGCTTTAAGAATTGGTTGAATTTGGTTAAAATTTTTAAATATATATGAAAAACTTGTTTAAATTGCTGCCATTTTAAAAATCAGTTACAACTTAAATAATTTAAGTTTGCATGACCTCATGTTTACTATTATAGGTGTGCAAAATTCGGCATAAATTATGTTTATAATTCCGGAAATATGATAAAATGATTCATTTTCTCACCTGGTGTTATTTTAAAAACAGGCAAGAAAATGAGGATTTCTGTAAGTGTGATTCATGCTTAAGATAAATACTCTTAGCATAAAAAATTTCTTTAAGGTTTTGTGATTTTTGAAATAAATACACCTTATAGTATTAATTATTAATACTAAAACAATTAAAAAAAATTGCGTCACCTAAAACATGTAATTTTTCATGCCCTACCATAGACCTCCTTGAATTTAAAATTAAGGTTTTCGGTTGATAGTCTACGGGACATGTGACAGTCTTCATAAATCACAGGCAAAAATGTAATGTATTAGCACATTCGATGATTACTACAGATATTGTCAGCACTCATAAACTTTACAGGACATATGGCATACTATGCAACAATATTTCAATAACAGTTTGACGCATAATGCATATTGGCAATATTAGAAGCGGCACTGTCACAACCCCCCTGCCCCCGGGCAGGTTAAACCAGCGTAGGGCCTCCCGGACGACACGTGTTACCCATTAACGCATACCAAGGTCAAGCCGCGGTGGGGTAGCATTACCTACCCACAGACCTCGCCCCCATCCCCCTAGCAAGCCTCGTGAAAATTGTACACGACTAAGAAATGACGAGATAGTCGGGCGACTTCTGCCTACGAAAGAAATTAAAACAAATGCTGAAATGGTGATATGCACCGAGAATAAGCTGACAGTGTAGGGCAGGGGCAACTAGCCAACACCACCCCTTCCCACCACATATCAAGAACCAGGGCATGTGTATGAAGTGTTTTTTGTTCTGCATCCTCCTCCCACCACCACCACTCCCCCCCCCCAACAAGAGAGGCACACGTAGGAGTCTAAGGAGGGCGCCCCGATATTTTAAAAGCCATTTTTGGATACAAGGAGTGGGTCAGTCATATCGGACATATATAAGTATGATACACAGCCCTCACAGCTATGCTCTTTTTTTTTAATGAGGCACTCTTAGCCATGACGGCCATCCCGTCCCGCACACTGGCCACTTAGCCGGCAGGGAACAGGGATCATGCCCTCTCAATGCAGACATGACCAGCGCTCACCCAAATTGACCAAATCCGAAACCCTGACCTGATTCGTAAGATCGCACCAAGCATGTCCTAACACAAGGCCTGAGATCCTAGTATTCAGTTTACCAAGCGTGTGGTCTAGCTGGAGCACTACTCACACCACTAACGTCATCACATGATGCTACCGAAGCAGGTGCCTGCTCACCGCCAGGCTCTTCAAAAAGAGGGGGAATCTCTCCGAGCCTCCTCCATCATGCGGAGTCAACTACTGCCAGCATGAGTCCAATCTCTAGCGATCCATAATCCAAAGAAAACCTCTTGATGGGCCACCTAATCATCCCATGCTACCTCTTATTTCCATGGCATGAGTGGGTTTTCCCATGCCCCACTGCCAGGGCCACCACCCACGTGCAGGGAGACACGGAGTCTCTCTGAAAATTGGTGTGTACTGTCATCCTAGTCCGGTTTTATACACTGGTTTTTCGTCATCGAGAGCCGTGCTCGCCACGTCGCCCATAAGGCTCACCCCGCTGATGTCAGACCCTTGTCCTTTACCATACATAGCATTTCTTCACAGGGAAATTCCTGTTTTGGGACCCAACAGCCTGAATGCCAAGAGGTCCAACACCCCACCAAGTGGTCGGGCCAAGCCATAATGGCAGATACCCCTGACCAGCCACTATGAAGCTGGTATCCCATAGGGCAGGGGTGGCGGAGCCAAATTAGTTTAAACAGGGGTGGCACAAGAAGCCTTGGGTTGCCATGGATGTTGAGAGGCTATAAGAGACGCATCACACACCCTTTCTGGAAGTCGGTACAGGACCGGACTCGGCTACTATAGCATAGTACTGCCACACCACCTCAAGTGTCCAGCCTCCTTCCTCCCACCCGAGTGACCGTATAATCCTCCCCCAGTCATATAGGGGCTGTAGGAAGCTGCGATACTCCACACTAGGAGGTCCAGTTCAATGAATCCATTTGGAGAGCAGTTGACCCAGTCAGTTAGAATCGTGTGCAGAGAGAAGTCAGTGCAGCAGTTAGTCGAGGCCGGAGGTTTCGGGCCCTGGCCGCGTCAGTTCGCAGAGACAGTCAGTCAAGGAAACCACATCGCCGGGAAGCGACGAGCAGCAGGTCGCGTGGTGTGAGGGACGCACAGGTAGTCAGGATCGGGAGCAGGATCGTGGAAGTCAGCCAGGTTAGAGATTCTCAACATTAAGGGGTCAGTCATATCAGGGCAGTCGGAAGCTGCGATACTCCGCGCCGGGCATAATGAGTTAGAAAGTTACCACAGTTACGTCGAACGAGTATTATCACCACGCCGGGACGCGAGTCTGTCAGTTACAGTTACGCACCGAGGAGGCGGAGTCGAGTGGTGAGCGTCAAAGAGGAGCGCCAAATCGAGAGAGTGGGAGAAGTCCAGTGAAACCCCGCTCCGAGAGCTGGGGTGGGGGCCCACCAGGGGTCACTCGCCAGGATGTGGTAGGAAAGTAATCAGTCAGTTACAACCCTGCGCCGTGAATGGGAGCGAGTGGTGAGCTTCAACGAGGAGCCCCACGTCGAGAGGAAGCCGGCTGATTGTAACAAGTCAACCACAGCCATTCCGAGGGCCTGTAACTGGGGCCACCCAGCTCACCAGATCTCAACTACTGTCGGAACCACTACCCCGCAACAAGTGCAGTAAGTAATAAAGTCATCACTCAGGGACGTGTCCGGTCACCTAATGCCCCCACAGCGTCGGGAACGGTAGCCAGAACATTTAAATCAGCCCTTCAGGCCAAGAACTCGCAGGGTCGAAACGTATGAGCAAATTCCCGGCACAAGGTGCCAGGAAAGTATGTATAAACTCCTGGACAAGTTCCGGGAATGTATGAATAAATTATCGGGCAAATAAACCTATTAAAACGAAGACATGATGAAGCATTGTTTTATATACCCTCAACCTTCAAGGCACCATATATTGTGTGCCACCAAACATTAACTGAGGACCCTACTACCCACTCAGTACACCACAACAGGTGGGGAATTTCGTCAAGTTATTTTGAAAATATCTAGACTACCCCCTTAGGATGGAACAGAAATGAATACACTGTTGCATAAATTTGGTAGGAATTATATAATTAACTCCCGAGATAGGCTATTAAATCTTAATTTTGCATGTGTTGCTATCTTCCAAAAGGTGATGAGGTCACATCGACCAGGTACTCTATCCAACCTCTGTCCAAGACTGGGACACGAGGCAATACCACGCCAATGCTTTGAAATGTCACACTGCTGCCTTCATCATTGCGCATTTTAAACATATTAAAATGGTCTGCCACTTCTAATTAGAATATAAAAGAAACCGAAGAAACAGTGTAATAAATATGCAACCTTGAAGTAACTGTATGTAACTGCCCGGTAATTGTTTATTTTTATTGTTTACTGATTCAATATTAATATGTCTACAAAATCGTGGTTGTTTAAAAATTTTGCAACTTTATTATACTTTAATCTAGTTTAATTTTTGTAGCTGTCTTAAATTCATACTATTTCTCTCTCTTTTGCTGTAAGAAAGCAGCGGATGTCGTTGGAAGGAGCTCCCATGTGTCATCTCAAAACGCTTCAGTCTCTCCGCCTCTTCGAAAAACTTTATTATATTAAAACATTTTTGCCTAAATAATACGTATACGTCGTCTTTCCAGAATAAAGAAACACTAAATAAGTTATTTGCACATTTTAATGTTTTATATATATGCCTATATAGTAGTTATAAATCCTAATTTCGTATAATGTATTTAAAAACTTCGAAAAATACTATCGTCATGTTAAAATGTACGCGTGTTAACCTAATAGGGGGCAAGGAAACATATGTTTTATTATGTTAATATTAAAAGAAACAGATTCCAAATTTTTTTTGCTGTGTGTGTGTTGTTTCTTGGCAAGAGCAGCGTCTACACAATACAGTCAGGCTTATAAAATAATACATTTACATTTACACTCTCCCCCACGTATTACGTAATGGAAACTTTTGGAAATATCTTTTAACACGGAAACCAGCACACATCCCTTCTCCTTTCCTGAACCAATGATGCATATTCAGCCGGTATTCATTTCATGGTGCTCGTACCTGTGCGGTAATGAATTTTTAGATGTAGCCGTATCGTTTTCAGCTCTTTTAGCCTATATTTATGATACGATGTACATTTTTTTTAAATCTCTCTGTTGGCTGAAAGAATTTACGATCGCATATTTTTGGGAAGTAATGGCCGACTTCCCCTCCGTGATGTGACCAAAAGTAGTTTTATCTCTGTTTCCGCGTCATGCGCAGTCTTCCCAGCTCTAATTCCGGCGTCGTCGTGGCAATTACTCGATCGACTCGCCTGTAATCGAGGTTTTTTTCTGCGTCGGAGGAGAGCAGGATACATCGACCTCTCCCCCTTTCCCTCCCTCAACCAGGAGGGCAGACCGCATACCTACAACGAGTTTTATCGCACTCGCACGTGAGCATTGGTCCCTCGAGAACTTTTCAAGCAAATAAGCTCCCGGTTTCAATCGCTACTTCCGGCTGTTGGGGTTTTATCTGGGACGATACTTGAACGAAAACAACAGCGGATTAAATTCAAGGACACCCATCATTTGCAATCTGCGGGGTATAAGGCATGTCCTCCCTGAGAGATTGAGGGGTATGAAAAATTCTTTTGGTTTATGCCATATATTAATGTTATTTCGGTTTACGTGACAGCAGAAATTTTTTTAAGCAATTGAAAGTCCTTGCAACTGATACTTAGTAACAAAAAATATAATACGATAAGTGCGACAATGATTTATTTTGGGACGTTTATGATAAGTACCATCTCTTTCCGAAATTCTTAAATATTTTCCTGCACGTTTTGAATAACATAGCTTTCAGTAAATTGCAAGGAGATCTTGCACGCTTAAGTATTTTGCTGCCTACGAACGCCGCTCATTTTAATTTGCAGATGTGAAATTGTAATACTATATCAGCTAACTGCTAAGTAACCTTGCTTGTCGTCTATCTTTGTTACCGAAGATGGAAGTCCTTATTTGATGTCCGGTATTGAGTATTGTTAAAAGTTTGCACGAGCTTTGGAATCAAACTTACTATTTTTCAGGATGTTACGTCTGTATTTACATGTAGCGTTCTCACAATGATTGCACTGACAAAATTATTTTGTTGGAAAAAAATAAGGTTTGTTTGGTGCAACCAATATTTATGGTTTGTTTAGAGGAAATTATTTTGTTGTTCTATTTAGTTGCCCCGAACTGTAACATTGGGTTGGTAAAACTTAAGAATTGTTTGACTTAACGTACATGAAATAGTTTCGGTTATTATAAAAAAAATGTGAGTGGCCAACCGATATTCTATCCGAGATCTTTCGCGCCCTAGCAACCTTACCTAAAGTGAAAAATGATGTAATGAAAATGTTTTTGATAACGTACTATTTAAATACTGGACAACGTGAGTCAGTAAATATTTTAAGTTTTCAGCTTACCTCTCCTGTTTCTAGTCGGACTTGTTTTATTATGTTTTATTATGATTCACCATTACTACAGATTTTTCAATGCACGAAGAGTCGCTGTTTCTATCCTTATTGTCACGAAAATTACAAAGAAACTCTTGAGCTGTATTTTCGAACGAAGGCCAAACAAATATATAAAGTTGATTAAACTTTATATTTGGTTGACAGTCTTATATTTTTGGCTAAAATGGAGGTTTTATTTATTCAAGCGTGTATTTCGTTAGAGAATAAAATCCGTTTAGTTGCTCTTCAAGTTTCGTTTACCAAACAAAATATAAGTATTGTGGTTACTAAATATATTGGCCCTATACAATCAAATATTTCGTTGACTGGAAGAAACTTTTCTCTGAGTCTGTATCATATAATAGTTCTCGTGGTTGCACTCGGAGATGAAGCTACTAATGAGCTGTCTGTCAATTCCCATTGCGCTACGGGTCGGTGCACATAAAAATGGAAACTTAACCCTGAGGTGTTGAGTAACTTCAATGAAATTCAAGCGTCTATGAAGGCAATATATTAAACTATGACTCTGTTTGTTAGAATTTCGGCGCATTGCATCAAACGAAATGTACCCTCACTTCCACTCTCAACTTTCGTCTTTCGAAATTTGCCCCAATTTTAAAGTGATTGTGATATCGACAATTTTTTCTGTTCGTGGCACTATTCCACTAGCGGGTAAACAAATAGTACGGTGTTATATGTTAAATTAACTCTTAAAAAAATATAAATATATCTTGTTCCCTTACCGTAAACTTTTTTAATTCTCTTAACTTTTCTTTAAAAACATAGTGTAAACTTGTGCACTTTTAAATACTAAATAAAACTGCCAAGAAGATTTAATAAAACGAATAAGAACAATTATATCAATGAAACCTTCGATCATATAAACTACCTATATGGTCGATACCGGCATTTGTTTTGAAGCTCGCATCAGAACACCTGCGAGAGGCATGGTAGTGTTAGAGAGTGCAAGTTGTATACGCGATAGTTTTTCCGCAGTGAAAAACTGTAAATTCATGTGTTGCTTATAGATGAACACTTATTTTTAAGAAATTTTAAGTAATTTTATGAGTAGTGGTGTTTACGTGTAGAAAATTGAATTCTTTTGAACTGGAAGACGATAATAGTTGTTTAAGTTCACCTAAATCGAAATTTATTAAACACGGCCCCTTTATTGAANAACTCTTAAAAAAATATAAATATATCTTGTTCCCTTACCGTAAACTTTTTTAATTCTCTTAACTTTTCTTTAAAAGCATAGTGTAAACTTGTGCACTTTTAAATACTAAATAAAACTGCCAAGAAGATTTAATAAAACGAATAAGAACAATTATATCAATGAAACCTTCGATCATATAAAGTACCTATATGGTCGATACCGGCATTTGTTTTGAAGCTCGCATCAGAACACCTGCGAGAGGCATGGTAGTGTTAGAGAGTGCAAGTTGTATACGCGATAGTTTTTCCGCAGTGAAAAACTGTAAATTCATGTGTTGCTTACAGATGAACAATTATTTTAAGAAATTTTAAGTAATTTTATGAGTAGTGGTGTTTACGTGTAGAAAATTGAATTATTTTGAACTGGAAGACGATAATAGTTGTTTAAGTTCACCTAAATCGAAATTTATTAAACACGGCCCCTTTATTGAATTGTGTAATATTAAAAAGGCTATCCGTAAAATGAAAACTAAAATGTAAACAAGAATTCAACATGAATATATTACATCCAAAAACTGACAGTTGAATACCTATACCAGTTAATTGAACACAAAAATTTACAATTGAGGCACTATCGGCACCTAACCGACATTTAAATTAATCAATTCATTTAGTATTTAAAAAAAACATCCGCAACAAGCTGGTTTATACAGACGTGACCTTTAAGTACTTATGAAAACTTAACAACATACATATATTTCATAAATAACTCACTCGTATATACTAAGTTTTGTGCAAACGAGCCGTACATTGTTAAAAACCCATGGAAAACATTTTACTCGTGAAGTCGCAATCGCTGTAAACATTGTATCCAATGGCTTGACGGCGACAAGATGCCACCATTCAACAGTCCAAGACGACGGCCTTAAAAAGATAACACAGCAGCAATAGCCAATGAGCACTGTATAAGTATATAAACTCGAAGAAAGAAAGCGATGATCTCATCGTAGAATCAACACTTTCCCTCGCTGAATAATTGTTAAACACGAAGAACTACCATCCTGTTACACAAACTTAGAAGTCCTGGCTTGTGAAATGGTTTATTCTTCACGTCTGCTACTTGAAGCTCAGGTTGCTACTCTTGTGTTGCCAATCTCGCCTTCAGTGCCCACATTTGAGGTGGCGTAATAACGGACTTGGCCCCGCCTACCCTAGTGAGAGAAAGAGACAGAGGGACTGACGAATCAGCAACCCCGCTTATTAGTCCAGTGTTGCCACGTGCAGCAGAAGCAGTTCAAGCGGTATCGTGTGTAGAGAGCTGTTTCAAATAATACGCAGTGACAGAAGATTATACAGGTGCGAAATGGAAGGTGTTACAGTCACAAAGCAGTCTTGATAACTCGCGTATGTCAGTATTTCGAACATTAGAAAACAAACCATCAATGGATTTATAGCTATATTAATTGTAAATTTTCACTGATATTAGTATTGCTCTCCTATATCACATTTCTTGTTAATTTATAGGAAGGAACAACTATATTCACTGTAGTCGTGTCTTGTAGTTTAACATTTGTTTTCAAATAACCTCCTGTGCTATGCTAAAATCCAGCGGTTTCCATATTTTACATACACGACTTACACTGAACCCTGCAGGTAACAGTAAAACTTACATAAAAAACTTGCTATAAAAATTTATTATTGCTTAAAATTAATTTAACTTAAACATATTAAGATTACTCTTAGGAGGCCTCCGAAATCAAAGATTTGTTAATTATAATGTATAATGAATATATATTTATTTTGAAAATTAATTTTTAGATTCAAAATAATATGAGGAAAAAAGTCGTATTTCAATGGTAGCAACAACATAAATCTAAAGGAAAAAAAGTACTACATTAAAACAATCTGTGAATTAAACAATGAATTATTTATGTCAATTAAATTACAAAGAGGTGTCTCATTTATACTAACTTAGCCACACAACAACATGTAGTTACATTATATTTTTTATATTGAACTTTAAGATTTTTGTTCTTGTATAAGTAAGTAACTTTATTGTAAAATTTAAAAGAATTATATACGCAAATTATTATTATTATTATTATTATTATTATTATCAGAGAAACAGTTTTATGGGAAAAACGTTAACATTTGTTACATTAAACATTTGTTTTGTTATTTTTAGAAAATTATTGTACATAAGAATACATTTACTATAATAATGTTACTTTAAGAATCCCTCCAATTACCCTCTTACGTATTGAAACGTAGTTGAAAAGCCGTTGCAGCTATGTTTTATTTTCATAATTAGTGTAGGTTTAAATAATTAATTAAATACCATGCAACGTTACGATACCATCATATCACTATCCTATCCACCGTTACGTCAAGTATCACTCATTATGTAATACTATTACATCACTGCTTTTATATTGTAAGTATTTACAATTATTTCATTTCCAGGAATGGTAGTAACATGTACAAACATAAACAAAACACTCAATATACCGGGGTGAGAGCACTTATATTTTCCTAGTTCTAGACTTTTGCATTTCAATTTGCTTCGGTTGTAATTATTACTACAGTGTTTTTGAATTTTCATTCCTTACAAGTAATTTATTGTAGTGAAAGATTCACGCCACATAGTGTTAGTGTTAGGGACTCAACAACCTCAAGAAAGGCTGAAGCCTTCGCGAACAGCCCGCGGGGCGTCTGCTGCGCTCGCGTGGAAGACACTTTGCACACCCGTGGTATTGAAGTTCAAGGCTCGCACTGCCACTGCAAACACACAGCACAGCGTTTGTTCGGCCCGCCTTGCCTGAGAACTGCACGAAAGCAATTGGCAGGTCCTTATACCTAGCGTATACGTCTTCTGTGATTCCTTTAAAAATTTTTCCTACCGTAGCGAAGAGGACTTCAACACGATTCATATTCTTACTGCCACAAGATGAACCCCACAACTCCCAATCGTCTACACAATCCACACATACTCCAGGGGGAGATGAGGGTATCTCTCTAGTAGACATTAGGGGAGATTTTACGAGTTGTGGTAAGGTCTTTAGCTGAGCGGCCTGCTTGAACACGCCTTCACTTATTTATCCAGGACACGGACCGTGATCGCTGAAATTAGGTTTGAAATCGCAAATCCCCTCAATGCAGCCGATATAGGACAGTGTAGTCCGTGGGCGGTGTCTTTTGACGTCAGGCCATTGGAACGAGAATACCACTGAAGATAGGTGTATCCGGCCGTCGACTTACGCCATCTCAACCAGCCTACGTAATCATGAACAAGGTGGGAACTTTCCAATTAGGCTTTACTTAGAACGTGGCTGGATACATTTTTATTAAATAATATCATTTAATATTTTAGTATATTAGTATAGCTCCCCCGTTCATATTAAATTAAATTTATATTAAAATAATGTTGTACAACCTTAATGTTAAATAAACCTTTTTTGTATAGTGTTCATTACATAACTCTTATCAATAACTTGATACGGCCCGATATCACTGTTAAGGATAAATATCAACAAAATATCAAAATCATAACAACCTTAATACGATGTTGTTTTGTTTTGAGACGCTGAAAACCTTTGTGCTGACGTAGACGAAACGCTTAATTGTTACTAGTTTGCGGTTAACAGAGCACTGCTTAAAATTAACGCTTGAAAACAAATAACTGACCCGAAATGCATATCCGCTCATATTAACACCCCCTGGCATGCATACACAAATATTGACTGTGAGACAGTTAACTATGCGAGATATTAATGCTCAAAATAAAAGCGCACACTCCAAACTGGCGGTATTCAGACCGGTATAATTTTGTCTTATACACATGAAAACGTACATAAATGCATCACAATTTAGTGTCTCGGTGTCGCATAGGCTACGTCATACAAGAGTACTATTCAGGGATATATTCAAGGCAGTGTTGATTTTATATGTGACTGAAGGGCACGCAGTGGTTTAAATGAAGGAATGACGCGTTTAAAGTTACCTGCAAACCAACCAAGTTATTTTATATAAATCGTCAAAGGACATCAGATTATTTCTTGTCCTTTCACTTAAAAATAAAACAATTACTTTCAGAAATGCAAAAAATATAAAACTTATTTGTACACAAATGTATACTACGATACATATCCAACATTTCTACATTGTAAGAGAACCGTATAACTACATACGTTAATGTAACTATAGAAGCCGTATTCGAACCAAACATCTAAACTTGCGATATCACTTTGCAAAAATCGTTAGATAACTTTGTTGTACTTTAAGAATTGCATGTATATGCATACACATTTGTGCATAGAACAGGTATGTTAAAAAATATATTAATTTAGATTTTGTATTAGTTATTAACTACCTCCGTATGTTATTTCGTATGAAGGTACAACAGGTGTATATAATTATGAACGTAAACTTAAAAAAATTCTATTTCATTAGAATAAAACATATGTCTAACTGTGAAAAGGGTAATGTCTGTATTTTGTACTCTTTTACACGGGGTTTGAAAGTTTTTAGACATAATGGCAACCCCGAAAAGTAGTTAGGAAATGGTGGACCTAAGACAGTGCAAAAAGTTGCGTCAAAATTAGCGTTTAATTTTTATTGCCGAGCACAGTGCAAAAAAAAGTTGCGTTAAATTTGCAATTGACTTTTATTTCCGAGCGCAAAAAAGTTGTGTCAATATATGTATTTCATTTTTTATTTCCTACTGTAAAAAAAGTTGCATCAACATTTGTTTTTAGAAAAAAGGCGCAGTGATACTTTTTTAATTTGAGAGTGCTGTGTTAAAGGAATGATAATGTATAATAAAGAACAAAACATTTATCAGTTGGTAAATGCATTAAACATCACCCACCATTTTATGAAACTTTCCGAACTCGCAATAGGGCAGTCCTACCCGATAAACGACGCTGAAATAAAATAAACCAAGTACGGTCTCAAACTGGTAGTTACATCATGAAATTTTGAGGTAACCTTACCAGACAGATATGTACAGATTTTCAGTAAAAAAGTGTTAAGTGATGTTAATCGTGGAGGCACAATTTTTGTGTATAGCGGAATGGAAAATTGTAGTGACAAACAAAGGCATTCTATTCTGTTT
Source organism: Clitarchus hookeri (assembly GCA_002778355.1). Classification (NCBI taxonomy): domain Eukaryota; kingdom Metazoa; phylum Arthropoda; class Insecta; order Phasmatodea; family Phasmatidae; genus Clitarchus; species Clitarchus hookeri. The sequence continues at coordinate 595,559 of NQII01001317.1, forward strand.
GTAAAAGAGTAAATGCACGTCTTCTTATAATTAGACATCAGTTGATTTTCCATTTTATCTCTTTATAGTTTTAATGATTGTAAAACCATTAAAACGTAATTATCGCCCTGACTTCGACAAGGTGATGCGATATAGTCTAATTGAAAATTTAGGTATGCTCCTCCAAATTCTACATATTAAAGTAAGTGAAACATCTAATTCTTTTGTTGTACTTTCTATAGTAACATTATCCATATTTATTATCTTACAAAAAAAAAATCGGAAAAGGTTTACAGTCTACTTAATGTCTCGCCAGCGAACTTTTTTAAATATTATTACGGTCTAATCTCTAATACCACAGTCCTTTCTGATGAATAAAAATTTATTAACTTACCTTTGTCATCCTTTATTTAAACTATTGTTGCCTTTACTTGAGTTGATTGCACTGGAAAAAATAATGGATAAGCAGGTTCATAATAGATCGTGTCACCAAATCGAAATATCGTCATTGGTTTAAATGTAGCAATTATGCTTGATTCTCTATAGTTATATTCATCATGTTTTAATATCATACCATTAGCTAAATTACAGTGTATATTTATTGTTTCAAAGGAACAAATTTTGGAATTGTGTTCCCATAATAATAATCATTTGCTTTCAGAATTTTCTTTGTGTGAAACCCAAAAGTTCTCCTATTGAACCCCATTTTCCAAACTGTAAATCACACACACATTTTACTTTCACCCTGTTTATTTCTCTTATCCAGCTCGAGGGAAATTTTATTATTCTCTTCCCCATCTATTGGAATTATAATAAATGGGGTAATTGTTTTTATAATTTTTACAAGATCTTTTAAACTATATTGGCCAACTGGAATTTCAACTGATGTTTCCACACCACACTGGTCTATAAAATAGAGCCTATTTTTCACAGGGGTAATGTTATGTGTTAGATATGTAGTATAGAACTGAACTAAAGTCTATGAGTGCTTCTCCATCTTTAAAGGATAATGTAGTATTTTCTTCAACACTGATTTGTTATCTGTTAGCTTGAATATTTTACTCATTTATTACAACACAAAAATCTATAAAATAAATGTATATACCAAAAAACACGAAACATGTAGACTGGGATATTAAAATAAGGATACCAGACAAGACTGTATCGACAAAATGCCATTGAGAATTAATGCCTACTAATATTTGATGTTTGATGGTGGGCCCTAGTAATTGTGGAAAAACTACACTAAGGATTGAAATTTTTATATATGCCCCAGGATGGTTGAAATTTGGTGCTATCTATGTGGGTTCAAAAAGTCTGAACAAGCCAACATATATCACTTTAAAGGAAGATACAGAGGAAGTAATAAAATCAATAAATGAACCAATAGAGCACTTCTTCTCTACAAATGAAGAAATAGTTATGGTGGATGAATGCTTTAATGGCTCTGTTGTTGTTTTTGATGAAGTCATACTTGAAAATCAGGACAAAGTAAGATATTTCTTCAGTCGCAGTAGGCACAAAGATATTGATTGTTTCTATGTAGCTCAGACATACTCAAAAGTGCCTAAACAGCTTATAAGAGATAACGACAATTTTCTTTGCATATTCAGAAAAGACGATGCAAATCTCAAACATATTCATAGCGATTTAGTTGGTGGGGATATTCCATTTGAAAAATTTAGGGAGACTTGTTCAAAATGTTGGGATAAGGAATATGGTTTTGTTACAATAGATATGTTTCATAAGTTGAATAGTGGCATGTATCATAATAAAATTAAAGACCTTTAAATCCTCAGATTATTAGAAAATTTTCCATTAAATGTTTCCATTAAAAACAAACAGACTCTGCTCTCTTTTTAAATGCATTTGTATACCATAACTATTTAAAAAACACAACTGTGTCTTCAGATAAACTAAAACCTTTTCCAAATTAAAAAATATCTTATCATCGAGCATTACATCGAAATGTGTATATATGTTAACGATTTTCGAATTACGATATAATCTGATAATTCATTTATAATCATCAGATTTTATTATTATCTCGTTAACTCTCCCACTACCCATAAAAATTTATTCTGTTTGATTATTACCCAGGTAAAATAATTTGTCCTTTGATCTGTATTTTCCGACTAAACGAATAATGTCAATTCTGTTGGACTGATAGTACTCTAAATTGACTGCATCATTAGGAGCAATAGGATTTGCCATGTTTCTAAGCTTTTGTTTTCAAAATCTATATTATTATCTTCTTCCAAATAGGTAAGAAAGGCTTTATCCAAGGATCTTTTATTTCTTTTTCTTTTATTACTAGCACTGATATTCTCAGTAGTTGTATCATTTTCCCTGTGTTCTTTAATTTTATCTTCAATCCAAGAGGTCATTAATACATTTCCACATATATCCATCGTTTATTAAAAGAAAATCATTTTTGGAAATTAAAAGTTATGTGAAAAGTGATTTAGCATGACACACAAATAACCACAAATAACTTGGTGGAAATTTGGAATTCTACCATCATTATAAATAACATACCCCCAGATACGTAATAAATTCCCGGGGTGGATCTCCACGAAATGAGTCTAAAAAAATATTTTTTATTGGATTCTTTTCAGAAGCATACCCAGTATGTTCCAGAATTTTTTGAAACATCTAGATTAACAATCCCACATTCTTCATCGAGTGGCGCATTAGGTAGCTTTTCAATCATAAATGCACGTAAAAATTTTTTAATGTTTAATTTTTTAACCATTTTATCAATATTAAAGTTACTGAGTAGAGTTACTTCTTTTTTTTTTTTTTACATTATTCACCCCCTTACCTTGTATTTCCATAGTCAAATTGTGTCTATGTTGTTCTTCCAATTCCTGGATTCTCCTCTTAGGATTAATTACTGATGTAGCGATAGATGAGGCACCTCCTGCTAATGCCCCTAGAGCTCCCAATGATGCCAAAATCAAAGGTAAAACTCCACCGTTGTAAGATGTCAAATATTTCCAGTCTTAATTTCCTTAGACATTTTCTTAAGCTGTGGAGTTGAGACTGTGATAGTCATACTTTTGCTTCCTTAAAGTTCTTGTTTTTACATTACAGTTGGCCTTTCGTCAGGAATGAATCAATATTCAAACCCTCCAGCTCCTCATTAGAAACTTGAAATGCGATGTTTTTTACTTTAATTAATTCTACATAATATTTTAAAACTTAATTTTAATTCCCCAGCTTAGCTTACATTTAATATGCATTGCCGATCCAGTACCACCAGCCCACAATCTCTCATTGTGATCAGCATCTGTTCTTACCAATTTTTTGAATGCCTTCTTTTCTAATTTCCTATCAGCTACATGTCTTTCAGCTAGATCTTTATGGTGATGATAAGCTATATCATGCTCTATTGCAGCTTCATTTAATGGATTGACAGGTTTATCACCTCTCTCAAGTCTCTCTTTTAGTCTGGTACCTGGGCCTAGGAATTTATATCCTGGTGCATGCANTCTCTCAAGTCTCTCTTTTAGTCTGGTACCTGGGCCTAGGAATTTATATCCTGGTGCATGCAACTCAAAAGGTAGTTCATTTATTATGTCATTAAGTAATCCTTTTCCATGATGCTCCGACTCCCAAAAAGAAGGGGGTAATGTGTTCAACATTCGAATCAGGTATGTTATACCTTTTAGATTATTCACAACAAAGTCACTAAACTTGCTGTTGAGCATATTCATTATTCCTACCTTCTCATTGTAATAGTTATCATTTCCAGCATTCTCTTCGCCATAAATAACAAGGAGCCTATCAATGAGCTTCCTAACATCATCCATCCATATGTATTCTTTGGGATAGTCTGTATATGTCTTTATAACTGTTCCTGTACGAGGAGAATAACAGTTTTTCTTTATCATATCGTACACTGGTCTAACGATTGTTTTCCATTTATCGCCCTTGCTTGATTTTGGTGTTCCTGAGTTGGGATTATTCTTTTGAAAAACTGCATTTGTATATGCTAGGATATGACTATAGTTTTCATAGTCGGTTGCGTTATAGCAACTTTCTGACACATCTGTACGAGTTAGCAATNTGCTAGGATATGACTATAGTTTTCATAGTCGGTTGCGTTATAGCAACTTTCTGACACATCTGTACGAGTTAGCAATTTCAGCAAACCATCATTTCCAATTTATGTTCGATCTTTTACAGTAAGTCGGTCAATGTTGAATATTACTTCGCAATCGCGAACATACCTTTTGATTCCTTCAGGCCTTAGTCCAAAAACATGGTAATCACAGTTATTTAAGAATTAAGTCACTTTTTCTCCAATAAATCTTGTTTTATAGTTAGTTTGATGTATGCTACACTAAATAGGGTTGGGCCCCCACATCCGGGTGACAAATTAACTTGAGGTATACTGCAGGCTTATCTAGGCCCCACGTTGGGGAAGCTAACTTAACTTGATGTGGGCTTGTCTATGCCCCACAGTTGTGCGCCAAATTAACTTGATGTTACTTACCGCCACTGTGGAAGACAGTGTGGCTTATAGTGTCGTTGTTAATGCCTCCAGGCACCGACTATATGTTGCCTGAAGGTTAAGGGGATTGCAATAATGTATTATTTTACTGTTTCATTTTGAAGGACGAAAATATTGTCTCGAATTTAACACAAATAAAATACATCAGCACTTGAGAGGTGTGGTACTGTAATAATTTGGTTAATCGGATTTACTGCTAACGACTTCTTTTGAGGGTGATTGTATACTTAACTCTTGCTGGTATGATGTGTCGACACCTCCCACTCGAGGCCGCTACCCGCCGGAAACGCAAAGGCCCGCTGGGTGTCGTTGTCTCCCCTGGGCGATTTTACTGATGTACTGAGGTACTGTTGTGACCAGGAGCCCGATCTCCCGGCCGCTCTGTGCTCGACTGCCTCCTCGAACTAACGTCTCTGGCGGTATAGAAGACTGACTGACTGATGAGACCCGCCATTATTAGTTGTGACCGACCTCTCTGCGCGGTACTAATGAACTGACATCCCACTTCTCTCGAAAAGGGGTTTTTATGCTCACCAGCCTCTCCCTTAATTATTGGCACATGTCACCTTGGGTGGGGGTGAGGGGGTAGGACGCAGAACAATGCCTTTCAAAACACATGTCCTGGTTCCTGAAGATTTGCGGCAGGGGGGGTGTAGTACCTCACCCCTAGCTTACTTTCGTCAGCTACTTCTCGGTGCGTTTCCACATTGTCCTTTGGTTAGCTACGGAGGGAGAGGGGTGTTCTCGGCACCAATATCCAGCTCATCAGCTTTTTCTTCCGTGGTGCGTATATTTTGAATTTAGGCAAAATACACATATTTTTTTGGTGATATATCTGCCCTCAACTGATCTCACGGGCTTGCTAGAGGCTGAGGGAGGGGTGGTGAAGGGGAGGGGGCAGGGAGGCCTATGCCTCAGTGACATGTGTACTGCGATCCGCCACCTGCCTCGTTCGTGGCGCGTGTCGACTGAGACTCGCTCGCAAAGTGGGTCAGCGAGGTTTCTATTCCAAAATACGTCACTCGTCAAGTTAATGGTACAATATCGTTTTTCAATCGCTCCAACGCCTCAACGCAAGATTCAGAGCGTTCAACNTCACTCGTCAAGTTAATGGTACAATATCGTTTTTCAATCGCTCCAACGCCTCAACGCAAGATTCAGAGCGTTCAACGTCATCGTCAGAGTGTTCAACGTCATCGCCATATCATTCAATGTTATCGTCAAAGCGTTCAACGGCATTGCCACAGGTGTCTGCTTCACCGAACAGTTTCCACTCAAACGAAGTTTCCTTAGGCGTCCGTGGGTGGTTCAAATTATTTACAGCAAATGGCACAAGTTCCTTGATTAGGTTTTTATTCTTGTTTGTCACGTGCTCAATTTTTTGTCCCAAGTCCTCTATCGCATCTATCAAAGGTTGCTCCTGTCTTTAATTTTTANGTTTGTCACGTGCTCAATTTTTTGTCCCAAGTCCTCTATCGCATCTATCAAAGGTTGCTCCTGTCTTTAATTTTTATCATAGTCGTCTTTATGTAGTTTCCGGAAGGCTTTAAACTTTTCGATTAGTTGTTTTCTTCTCTCTATATTCATTTTAGCTGGTTCTTCGGTAATCATTTACTATACATAAAGTGAATATTAATAACTTAAATGTGTACTGTCTCAAGTGCATACACTAAGTGATAAGGTTTCATATGAACTTACATATAACGCAATAATTAAATGTGTTTGTAGATGTTGTGGTACCAATAAGTCAGTGTTCACTGGTGGGGGTTTAAAATACGATATTGCAAATGAAATTCATAAACCAATGCGAGAAAATTTCCCCAGGAGAGCTGTTTTATCTTTTGGCATCGACGACCTCTGGCAGGCTGACTTGGTCGAAATGGACTGTGGGTCATTAAAAGGCATTCACAAACTTAATAAGGGGTTTAAGTATGTGCTGACCACGATTGATGTTTTTTCCAAGTATGCCTTGGCAATACCTGTCAAAGATAAAACATGTGAAAAGGTTACTTTAGCATTAAAAACTATTTTGAATTGTCTCAGTCCTATGCATTTGCAAACAGACGAATGGAAAGAATTTTACAATAAATAATTTATGGCCCAATTGGTCAATAACAACATAACACACTATTCAACATACAGTGGAAAGAAAGCCAGTGTTGTAGAAATAATTAATAGAACATTTAAGGAGAAAATGCTGAAGATATTTACTTTGCAGAGAAGTTATAAATGGGTGAATATATTACCTAAATTAATAAGTTAATACATAACACTGTTCACAACACAATCAGGACGAAACCTTCCAATGTAAGTGTAAAGAGTGAAAGGTCTATTATAATCAACATGTATGGCGGAGAAAGAATAAATGGATAAAGCAAGGTTTGCTATTGGAGATAAAGTTCGTATAAGTAAAAGTAAAGGCCTGTTTGAAAAGGGGTTTACACCAAACCGGTCCACTGAAATATTTGAGGTACGTGAATTATTGTACACGCACCCCATTACATACAGAATAAAAGATTTGAAAAGTAAGTTCATCAAGTGCATATTTTATAAACCAGAGCTGCTAAAGACTAAGTATGATCAAGATTACTTAGTAGAGAAAGTTTCACAAAGGAAAGGAAATAAGCTGCTAGTTAAATTGTTAGGTTTTGATAGTAGTCATAATTCTTGGGTTGATAAGAAAAGTGTAGTTGTTTAAAAAAAAACAAAAAATTGTTTCTATATAATAAACCAGTATGCAAAAAATGTACAGCTATGAATGTTAGTCGTTTCCACCAAACGACCAGAAAAAACAATTAAAATGAATACAAGTGCATTGAGTTTGATAATCCTGTTGGCGATGCATTCACACATCTGAATGATGCTTATGTGTATCAACAGTATAAGCTAACTAAAAGAGATGCAAATGCAGGATATGAAAAAACTTCAACGATTGACCTTTGAGAGAATTTCTTCCCCTTCCAGTTCTCAAGAGTAGAGATCTCTAAGCATGGCAATATAATTGAAAGTATTGACAATCCTGGGAACACTTCGACTATGATGCATGCATTGCTTAGCTCAGAATCGGAATCATCGTACTTGCAACTAGCAGGAATAGAAAAAGGCAAATATTTTAAGGCAGATGGATATAGTGAAATTGTCTATCCATTTAGATATTGGTTTTGGTTTATGAGGGACTGTAATAAAATATTCTAGAAACGCGGGTACAAGATCACATTCATTCGAAATTCTCATGATGATGTTTCTATTAACAGAAGACCTAAAACAACAGCAGATGGATCGGCTGATATGATCTCAAATGCTGGTAAAATTGTTACTGAGAAAATGGAAATCCTGTCGCCAATTGTTGAATACGAACCTAATTATGGAGATGAAATTGAAGCAAAACTATACAAACTACACAAAATTCCCATAGAATTAAATTATTGGCAATGCCTTGAAAAACCTGTACCTACTGGTGCAAACTCATTTCAGTTTGATATAAAGGATTCGTTCAATTCAATCCAATTCGATATGCCTGACTTTGTTATTGTTGGCTTTCAGCTAAAGAGAAAAGAAAATGTTGATCAAGACAAACATGGTTCAATTTTTTAACATTGTCATGTTAAAAATAATTCTTTTAAGAATGGAAGGAATGAAGTGTTCCCTAAAGGGAATTGGAACCTGGATATCGAGGGTAAAAATTTCGATAAGACGTACATTGCCTACAATGATTTTAGAAATTCAAAGACCAAGCTAGATACTCCTTACCGCAACAATGATTTATATTATAACCCTGATGCATTTGTTTCTAGGAGACCATTGTACTTTATTGATTGTTCTTACAGAAAAACCTCTATTGTATATGATCGAACTAATCTGAAACTTACAGTTGATTTTAATAAGCCAATCCAGGCTACAACTATTTGCATTGTGGTGCTAACAAGCCAAAGAAACCTAATTTATGATGTTAAAACTGAAAAAATAACTGAAGCTAACTAGTGAGCAAACATGTATGATTATTAGTTTTTAATGGGACATTTCCTAACATTTATTTTTAGGATTTAATAATTAATGAACAAAATATGAATAACGTACANCTATTTGCATTGTGGTGCTAACAAGCCAAAGAAACCTAATTTATGATGTTAAAACTGAAAAAATAACTGAAGCTAACTAGTGAGCAAACATGTATGATTATTAGTTTTTAATGGGACATTTCCTAACATTTATTTTTAGGATTTAATAATGGATACAAACTTGATTCGCTAATAAATACGATGTGTGGTTGCATATTAAAAGAGGTGATCGCCGTGCTTACCCCTAGATTGTAGTAATTTTTACAATGTGTTTCTCTAACATGTTCTATCATTTTTTTAACGGAATCCTTCCCATTAAGAATTTAATGATATTTAAGTAAAATTTAATGTACGAAGACTGTCTCCATTTCCAGCACTAGCTTTTTGAACTGATTAAGAATATGTGAATATCACGATGATAATGTAGGACACTTTATATTGAACATTGAAATATCAAATCCGGCAGCTCTGTTCAACATGTTCGTAAACTCGCTGAATTAATAGTAGGTTGTTGTTTTCTTGAAGAAGTATAAAAATCCATTGGTGTATCTATGGGCAGAATCGAACCCCACCGGCAATCCTGGAAATTTCGTTGAAATTAAGCCGAAATATTTAGCCCTGAATAAGCACTCATCCAGTTCCATAAAATACATTTCATCGTAAAATCCAAAAGTGCGGCCAGAGTAGGTGTTTGCAACTGCTTTTATTTTGGAATTCTGAGCCAAACCCAAGTCATTAATAACCTTTGGATAACCAGACACGAGTTGTAGACTAGGATATTCATATATATATATATATATATATACATTTGACTCGATAAACATTACAATTTCTCCTAAAGGCCTCTGATAAATCGATGTAAAGCTTTCAAAATTAGAAGGTAAGAATAACAGCCAGTCAATGATAAACTCTGGTTTACTAACTATTTTATCTACTGTGTCATAAGTCCAAAGATACTTTTTGTAAAAAATATACATTACTTGGTTGACTATCAAATATGTGTTGATGTTTTTCAAGTCACACAAATCTACCTCTTTTGTAGGGGGTAATATGTTTGGTTTAGGAGGTGGTGACGAATGTACAGTTCTTTTAGGTTTACCATAAAGACTCTGTATTGCTAAAATATCATCAGTTTGTAATGCTTGTCGACCTGAGACATAAATTGGATACATAAAAGACTTGTAGACATTCGAATGATGTATTCCAAAGGCATGCCCTATTTCATGCAATATCACAATGAAAATACTTTTTTTTGCCTTGGGATTTGTTGTCTTTTTTAAGATACCAGTCTTCTTCAGCATCAATGTTAATTTCAACAGGCGAGTTATCTGATGACAGGAAAAAAAGCATGAGCCAACACTCCTCCTCTCCCATCCAATTTGCTATTACATACATGTCGAGACTTTTGAAATGTATGGATACCTCGTTTGTTTGATATTATTATGTGTGGATTTTGGGTATCGTGTTTAAACATAATGTCAGTATGTTTGGCCCACATATGAAACACTTCTTCAGTTAGTTGTTTTATATGTTGATTGGCTAACACATAATGGCCTTCCATTACTTTCGTTGTCCATTTGGTAATAGATGTAGAAAAGCCAAATACATCATCTGGTACCCCACATCTAGGAGCTCTGATCAGTGCCAGTGTTTCCTTACTTATTTCGCCAGTAATTGTTATGTTATGGTGCTCTTGGAAAAGTCGGAGAGCATTTGAAACTATTGATGAATTTACATGTGCATTATCTTTGTCGGATATATTTAAGTTACCAAAATCATTTAAATATTTTATTGTGGAAATTGTTTGATTGTCACCTCTGCTAGAGGTATTTAAAATTAAGACTTTAATAATATAGTAAATCTTTTTTAACCTATATTTCATAGACTCACTCCTTTTTCGATTTTGTAGTGCCCCCATGGTAGTGTATTATACCATCTTAAAGAAAAAATCTTTTGTCATCTTCGGAACTTATTGCTTCTTTTCTCAACTCTATTGTAAACAGTTTATGTTTATTACTTCTTATGATATTAATACTTTTGTACAACACTTCTTTTCCAAACAAGCACTTTTTGTAGTCATCAAAACTTATCTCATTCCTCACTACAGCAGTTTTCACACCCTTTGCTCTTTTCTTTACATCCCCTTCCACATAAAAGGCATACCTTTTAGCTCTTAAGCCAATATATTCTTGCATTATGTTCCCATTACATTCATCTTTCATTTTATCTATAATTTTCTTATTTATTTGTTTCATGTTATGTATATTATTTTTTGGATAATCACTTGTATCAAAATGGTCGATCATTTCTTTCATGTCACTGTAGAAGTCTGATGTTTTTATACAATATATGTATGAGTCAGTATCTTGATGGTACAGTTCAATATTTCCCCCATATTTTGGTTTCATCACATTATAGAGAAAATCATACATTAAGGTCTTTGACAAGTCAAGTATACTCATTGCAACATAAAGAGATTACTAAAGCACAGGTTTGTTTTATTCATGTGAACTGTGACCAATGAGTCAGTTAATATTGTTCTATCTTTAAAATTTGGTTTAGACACTAGTTTATCCACGTGCTTGCTGCTTGTGCACAACCGTATATCCACTCTGTGGCTCTAATTTTCTCCATTGTTATACCAAATACAGAGTCGTTCATTAGTTTATAGAAGTTTCTTTCAAAATCATTAGATACCTTCGTTGGCATATTTGTGTTTATATCAATATAGTACTTGAGCCAGTCTGATTGGTCAAACTCCAGAACTCTATGGATCTTCTTCAACTTCATTCCGAGGGACAGATATTGCTTAAGATTTACGTAGTGCAGTACATAACTTTCTTTGTCATGTAGGGTAGTTAATAATTTGGGAATTTTCGAACCTTCGGGTATTCTATTCTCTAGAGCCAGTGGTAGATATTTTTGGATGTCATGCAGTTCATGTGGAAACTCCAAATCAACTTACAATATATAGCCTTTTCTGGGATCATCTCGTATTTTTGTTACATCTATATTTGTATCTATCAACTGAAAGCCACCGTAAGGTAAATACTGACTCATAGCCTATCCATATAAGTTATAAGTTATTGGCATCCAGGTATGCCAGATAAGTGTTTTCAACTTTGGTATCATTATCATTCATGTATTTATTATTTCCTTTCGTATACCTCTTGCAACATTGTGATATTCCATCACGAATACCTTTTTCAATCATCAAAATTATGTCGTAATCTGTTAGTAGTTCTAGTTCATTTTAGTGTGTTTGAGCATAGCATCCCATGCTAGCCCTGGTGCTGTGAAATACCATGTAGGATATAGCTTATATGTCTTGAGACACACATCTCTAAAATTTTCTATAATATCAGCCAATATAAACACATTTGTTTTGTTATACAACTGTGTATACTCCGACAACGATTCGATTTTGAAAGTTTTCCACACCTTTATTGCAAACTCGTAGTCTTCATCTGTAATATCACATTTGTTGAGTTTGTTGTAAAATACCTCCTTTTTAGGTAGTGATGTCTCACAAAATATTTTAGCAGTATCCATGTAGTCATATGGGTAAACGCCTTTCCTTATAACCAGATCTAGAAGTTCATTGGAAAAATGCTTACTCGTTTCGCGGAATTGACTTCTGGAAAGATAGCTAGAGAGTTTATCGATGCTGCTGGCCATAAATTTAAATGAGATAATAAATCTTAGATTTACGCCCTCACATATATTTTTAGTGAGAGAAATATTTTTTTTTCTCATTGTTGGGAATTAGGTCAATTTTATTTTCATCGATGCCCAGCTCCTTTACAAATAAATGTGTGTCATATCCAGATAGATTGTGTATAAACACAGGAACAAAACACGGATTTCTATAGGATAAGTTACAATCTTTGTGTGCGGCTCCTCTAAATTTACCTGTAAGGTGGTCATAGTCTCTCACAGAGTCTCCAACCAAAGTCTTTTCACATATGTGACAATGGGTGGCTGTATCATAACCAATTTGTTCTTTCTTGGTCAAGGGAATCATTGGCTTTTCATTTTTGTAGACATTTCCTATTGCCCTTGCTTCCTCCATTAACATCTTGACGAATACCGTAGATTCATCATGCCCTTCATAGGTTCATGATGCTTTATAGTCTACACGTTCATATTTTATATGGTAACAGAAACTGATCGGTTCGTGTTTTTGATACGGCTTCGTGTAGAAGTCGTTGGGATTTGACTGGCACGTTTCGATTTTTGTTAACAAACACTCAAAAACAGCATATATTACAAAAAGGACTCTCAAAGAATGATTTTTGTTCTTGAATCATAGTATGTAATTTCCTTTATGTGGAAGTTCAACTCTAACTCCATCATTATCTGGACAGTCTTCTTCGTGAGTATTTAGCTTGCGTTCAGAGTGGAAGTGTTGCAAGCATCTATCACACATGTATATTTTATGTTCATGCCTTGTCACCTGTGACCTAATAAGTTTCGAAAGACTTTCTATCCAGCAGTGGTGGTCATTCTTTTCATCTTTGATGTAGAATAGGTTAATGTGCTTATCCACCTTATTTTTTGTAGTTTTTAATGGAAAGATTATATATTCATTATTGACCTGGTTTTCTTTTTCTTCATATGTATATGCATTAATTGATAACTCGCTTATTTTCTAAAAGTTTGGTATACGATCCAATTTCATAGCAAATTCCAGTCCCTTAAGTGCCTCGTCAAACTCATGTGCACTCTTTGAGGAATCGTTTTTGTTGGATGTATTGTGGATAGAATAGACCACAAAAAAACATTTTTTACCATTTTTCTTAACATTAATTACTGCTTTCTTGGTGTTGATTTTTTCTGGAAAATCAACATAAGAGCTGCCTTTAAATGGATCATATTTAGTTATTCGCACCTCTAGCTTGAATATCCTATTTAACACCCACTTAGAGCACTTTGCTTCAAATGCGCCCATCGCAGCTATGATTTTCAATATGCCATCGATATAATATTTTTCTAGATTAGTTTATTTCACTATGACTACGTTATTGGTTTTAAAAGACCTTTCCGCATATTCTGTATTGTCACCAGTTCCTCTTTTGTACTCAGCGAAAAACTTCATATTCACTTTGAGGTATATTGATTAAATTTTTTTATTAATTATGCGGGTGACAGCTCCTTTTATAGGGTTTAGGAAATCATTTAAGTCTTTGTATGCATTCACATTATTTAGAACATAATTCTTAATCCTACCTTGAAATGCTTTTTCAGGTTCTTCTACCCTGAATCTGAGTGTATTTTTGTGTACTTTGCTCCTCAAGTAACTTCTTACTAGAGATGGTTTGTAATAGTAGTTACAAGCCTCACACTGAACTTGCTTATCTCTTGGTTACTTCTGTTTTGGTATTAGACTTTGCGGTATTTAAAAATTTTCCCATGCATTTGTAGGTTTTTGCACTGGTTCAAGACCTTTGTGCAATTTACTTCCCAGATGACTTCTTATTAGAGATGGTTCGTAACAGTGGTTACAAGACCCACAATGAACTTGCTTATCTTTTCCTTTGTGCAATCTCCTTATCAGATTACTTTTTATGAGATATGGATTGTAATAGTGTTCACAAGTTTCTCACTTAAAAAATGTTTGTTGAGGTTTCTTCTTTTTTCTTTTCATAAAAAAATCACCCTTTAATTTATATTCGTTCCAAACATTACCAGTTGCATTATCCTTTTTCATTGCCATGGTCATCATCGTGTAATTAGATGTCAGTTGATTTTCATTTGCACACATTTATTATACATTATCATTTCTTTAACACAGTAATCTCAAATTAAAATTTAAAAATATATCGCTGCGCATTCTTAGATCACATCCTGGTTTCAACACACAGCTCGCATTCTGTTGGTGTAGAAACCAGTATTCCTCATACGGACTCATTATATGCAACTGCCGCCATACTCGCTATCTTTGACGTAATATGTGAACAAGGATGTGGTTGATGTATACGCGCTATTGAAAACGCGTTTCTAGTGATGGCAATTCCCCTGCACATTTAAGATGACGAGGGAGGTGTATATCTATACTTTTAACTGGACTATATCACATCACCTTATCGAAGTAAGAGCGATAATAGTGTTTTAATGGTTTTACAATCATTAAAACTATATAAAGATACAAAGGTAAATCAACTGATGTCTAATTATATGAAGACGTGCATTTACTCTTTTACGAACAGAATAGAATGCCTTTGTTTGTCACCACAATTTTCCATTCCGTTATACACAAAAATTGTGCCTCCCCGATTAACATCACTTAACACTTTTTTACTGAAAATCTGTACATATCTGTCTGGTAAGGTTACCTCAAAATTTCCTGATGTAACTACCACTTTGAGACCGTATCTGGTTTCTTTTATTTCAGAGTCGTTTATCGGGTAGGACTGCCCTATTGCGAGTTCGGAAAGTTTCATAAAATGGTGGGTGATGTTTAATGCATTTACCAACTGATAAATGTTTTGTTCTTTATTATACATTATCATTCCTTTAACACAGCACTCTAAAATTAAAAAAAAAGTATCACTGCGCCTTTTTTCTAAAAACAAATTTTGATGCACCATTTTTTTTACACTCGGAAATAAAAAATCATACGCCAATTTTGACGCAAATTTTTGCACTGTGTTAGGTCCGCCATTTCCTAACTTCTGCGATAAATTTCTTTCATCCTGTGAGGCGCGAGCCACGGAACCACCGCCGGCTGGTTGGGAGTGTGTTTGTAAGAGGACTGGCAACAGCATATAGCTCTGTGCTACACCTAATATTCTTTGTTACGTCATGCAGATTCTGTCTCATTTAGGCGGCGACAGTGTTACATAGCGGGAAACTCGTGAACTGCGTACGTGCAATTTCACTTGCATCTGCCCTCGCTTCAGGTAGATAGCTCTGCATGCAAATTACGAACAAATATGGCGTCTGATATTCCACCTTATCTTTGTGATATACAAATCATCACAGATTTGTATTTTCTCGATGTGTCCATTGACATAAACTTTTATTATTATTGTGCCCTTGCCTACTGCTTCAACAGAGTTTCCATCAGCGGTTTTGGCACTGTGTGGAATGCCAAACTTTTCAAAACATGTAAACCCATACTTCTGATTCGTAACATAATTAGTGGCTCAATTATCTAAATATCGGTTATGTTTATCACTGCTACTATACTGTAAGCATGCAGTAGCGGTCATAAGAAACATTCTAACATTGGCTGTGTCTATATTATTACAAGGCTAAATTTAGGTGGTTTTCCATCTCCTATCTACTTTGGGCATTTTCTATCTATGTGTCCAACTTCGTTACAGTAATAACAAATAGTATTTGGCTTGTCAACTTTTTCTAAATCTACAGATGATGATTTATTTGCAGCTATCTTCATATTTACAGTCAAAGTCACATCGAATTACTCAGTGCTCTTTATTCTTACAGCTTTTCCAAAAGCGCAAAGCTGATTAGTGTGATTTTCCACAGTTCTTTCGTTTTTATTTATTAACATCTAACTTTATTTGAAAGATAAATTTCTTCCAGCAAAGTATCTTCAATTTAGGAAACCAGTAAGATAATTGGAGGCCTACACTGACACTCTTGTACTTAGCAAATTCTTTAGACATCTAATTCCACAAATTTTTCAATTTTAACATATGTGTAGTTTTATCATCACTTCTTTCTTTCCTAAAACTGAAAAATTCCAAGCAGATGTGACATATTTTATTATCACTTATTCTATCAAACAGTCTGTGGAGTTCCAATCACACGTCACAAGCTGTTGAAAATATCATTATTTTCTCAAGAGTCTCTTCAATTATATGTGTAGTAAGAACTAGTAAAGCAATACTATCGGCTTATTTGCATTTGTGTATATTAAGATAATACAACGTTATATTCTCTTGCTTAGCATTTGGGCCTGGGACTACTGGTCTTATTAAACGTCATTCGATGACTTCCATTGCCTCTGATGTGCCTCTGATGTGCCTCGCAAGACCGCATATACTTACACCTTACATATTGACCAGTTAGATTGACCTTCCAAAAGTCTGATATTAAAATTTATGTTTTCCATGTTTATGAATTACCAGATCACTTGTTTTCCAAATACGTAAAATACAGAACACACATCTGGACCCATAATATTAGAATTATTTCTTAAAATAATAACTCAATATACCCTTTCCCCTTAAATGAAACTTTTTTTTTAATTCTCTTCACTTTTATTTTCTCTAACGGCTTAGAGAAAACATGTGTATTCCTTCCTTTAAACTTTGAAAAACCAAATATTACTGCCACGGGGATTTTATAAATAAGTATAAGAACAATTATATCAATGAAAGCTATGCTCACATCATAGCATCAACGTTATAAATGTAAAAATCATCATCTCTCCAATTTTCTGAACTTATCTATGATGGTATCCAAGGTACAACCTGGAAAAGAGGATGGGAGTAAATTTTGCATTATAGGGCATGCATTATTTTAAGATTAATTTCCTTGGAAAAGGGGTAGGAAGCAGCGAGGGGAGCAGACTGTGGGTTTTTCTGTCCCAGTAAATCTCTATTTGATCGAATGTAGAGCTGTGTGCTCTTCTTCAACAAATTTTGAACTCTTACACAGAGTTCCAACAAACACGGTATGCTTCTGATTCCTGCTGTGAGCTCTCGTATTTTATAGTTTTCAACCACATACGGTCTCTATCTTGGGATAGCATTATAACTTATAATACTTATGTACCTATTCTCGGGAACCACAATATCTATTTAAAACTATCTAAGTATTAGGTCAGATTCCAATGAGACCATAAAAATCATCAATTTATATTCTCTGTTAAGTACCGTTCGTAACTAAGGCGGTGTCACAAATTAAGCTTAAATATATGTACATGTATGGGGAATATTTTACGCTAGTATCTCCGAATTTTAGAACAATACGTAGGACTATGGAACTTTATGTAAACCTGTAACCATACAGTGTAACAGTGATGTGTAACATAGATACATTGTAAAGAAGATGAAAGGAGATCTGAGGCGTGGAGACAGTGTGGCAGAGTTACACTCAGGACACTACAAATCTCAATTACTATGGACAGGAATAGCGCTAGGAAAATATTTAATTTCCACTGGAAGCATAACTCAGCAGAGACGTTTCAGGTAAAGTGTGAAATTTAATTAACATTCATGTCACCAATACTTGCAAGTAAGAATGAACATTTATCTCTGACATAACATGTGGAATTAGTTTTCAAACAAAATTCTAATAGAGGCCTCGGAAACACTAGACCCTTTCGTGAATGGCAACCTTCATAATGTTTAGGCCTGAAAATTTAAAAATTTAACAAAAAAATAATTAAATTGTGTCTTTTCTCCAGACAAGCTTAGTATTGGATTGTAAAGGGCTTATTAACGTCCCCTATTCTTATGCCTGAAGGGTAATCAGGGGACGGCCTACAAACTAGCTTATGACCAAACATAAACTAACACCCATGCCTTACCTAGGTTTCGAACTCAGAAACTTTCGCACCCCAGACCAGCGGCTCACCAAACGACTGCCCATTGGAAGGTCGGCGACTAGCTTAGGGTATCACATTTAAACAATGCCAGGGTGTACGTGGTCAAAGTTGGTAGGGGTCAATTCAGGTAGAGTTACGTCTGTGTTTCATTAAAATATATCTATTGCATAGCTGAATCAAATGTATTGCGAAGAAATCAGGTAGGTCTAGAAGGTCTAGTACATCTGATCGTAGGCAGGAGTATTCCTCTGAATGCTGCAGGACATCTTCTTGATGTCTTTTCTTTAATCAGGCTCTCGATTCTCTAGTGCAATTACAATTCAGGCACTTAACTACACACACATGGTAGTTCGACTTACTTACCCTGTAAAAATAACGCGTGCGGTGACCGATACAGACCTGCTTCTCACTATTTTGGTTCACGCGTCCTCGTTTACATCGAGACGGCCTGTTTACAGATGCAAACTAGAGAAAAAAATCTTAGAATTAAATTGAAATTCCTACAGGCTGAACCTACGGGTGTCGGCATTCTGTCGCCGGAAACCAAGATGGCTAGATTATCGTCAAAAAATTTAATTAAAACGACTTCAAAAATCAACTAATCACGAGAGTGCCAGAGGAAAAATTACTCACAATTTGTTGCCATGGCAAAGGCTACTCAATTGCTCAGAAACTTGGGCATTCTAAAGAAATTATCAATACAGAAATATAGAAAATCTATACACGTGTTGCAAAACATATTAAATCTGTAAAATTATCTGAGCTGTTAGTTTAAAAACTAATTTACATAATTGTTGTCCAAATGAAAAATAATATACATGAAATAATATTTCGTCTTAAAATTACATAAATAAAAAGTATTTACTATTATGCATTTCACAACGTTACAAAAGTAAACTGGAGTTAACTTCACGCGCTGACATTGCATAGAAGGCTATTCTCGGTAAAGGGAGCTTTTTTGAAAGACCTGTCAAAAGGAAAAAATTGTCAATAAATATATTTTGTTTAAGCCTTAAACGTTAAATTCCGAATGCGGTGGAATAAACGCATTGTTTATATTACTTAAATTGCAAAAATAGTTAAAGGATAAACCATAAGTTACTGATAACTAATGAGCCTACTTTATTCTACATTGGTGCAAATAAATTTTAGTTAATATCTCGAAAGCTTAGATAGTAGGTTGGCATTGACGTCTCATTGACAGCGATATCATTAAAAATGAAACCAGAAACTTTTGAAACACAATAAAGAAAATTAAAATGCACGAGTAACTTAACCGGGATTCGAATTTAAAAAATTCGTAGAATTATGTTAATTTGCAATCAACTGCATCACGGAGCTAGGATTCGGAGCATCAAATTCGCATGTAATCAGTAATATGATTTAAATAGTAGGGTTCACCAACATTAAATATTTACCCAGCCATCATTTTGAAAATAAGTGTCTTGGCCACTAAAATAAACTAGTTTACATGGCCTGCCATAACGCTACTTGTGTGAAAAATTGGATGGAAATCGGTCGATTGGTCTCTGAGATATGGCATAAAAACCTTATTTTCTTCAATGAGCCTCTCTTACAAAATTGCTTACAAAGAGGCCCTGTACACGATGTTTGTAACAGACAGTATCAGCGTAAAAAGGTTGATTGAAATTGTTAAATTGTTAAATACATATATGCCAAATATATGAATTGATTTATATTGCCGCCATTTTTAAAATCAGTCTGACCACAAGTCTTGTAACTATACTTGGCCTTCTGTAGATGTGCAAAATTTTGGGAAATTCGTCACATTATGCCACAAATATAACAAAATGCTTAGTATACTCACATGACCCTACTTTGCAAAACATCCTGCAAAGGAGGATCTCTGTATGCATATCGGCTGATTGGTCCCCTAGATGTGGCATAAAACTCACATTGATCATGTGACGATCTTCATAAATGGAGAAGAAAATGTTTATATATTAGCACATTCTTTTTTCATAGATAAAATAAATAAAGTTGAACAAAAATCTTTTACATAGTTNTCTTGTAACTATACTTGGCCTTCTGTAGATGTGCAAAATTTTGGGAAATTCGTCACATTATGCCACAAATATAACACAATGCTTAGTATACTCACATGACCCTACTTTGCAAAACATCCTGCAAAGGAGGATCTCTGTATGCATATCGGCTGATTGGTCCCCTAGATGTGGCATAAAACTCACATTGATCATGTGACGATCTTCATAAATGGAGAAGAAAATTTTTATATATTAGCACATTCTTTTTTCATAGATAAAATAAATAAAGTTGAACAAAAATCTTTTACATAGTTTTTTTGAAATAGCGCATTATGCTATAATTTTTGTATATGCACCATTCAAAAATGAGAGACTCATATACTTAAAACATTAAAATTAATATAGCCTACCACAGTACAACTTCCCCGCCAAATTTTACAGAAATATGTTGATTGTTTCCCGAGATATGGCATAAAAACTGTATTATTTCATGTGGGACTAGCTTTCAAAATGGAAGAGAAAGGAGGCTTTGAGAGATAATTTTGATGGATACAGATGATACTTTCAGCATACAAGTTTAGGTTGAAATTTGTTTTGCAGTTTCGTAGATAAACAATTCGGAGCTAAAATGTTTACATTGCCGCCAATTAAAATATTTAAGTCTGAGCGTCTCAAAATTTATCGATTTACATATCCTGCCATAGTGCTAATTGTTTGTCAAATTTGGTTGAAATCGGTTGTTTTATCGGAGAAAACATCATTTGAATTTTCAAAGTGATATTATTTAACAAAATGGCTGACAAATGCAATATTGTGTGTACAGTTTGATGGTGGTAATATATAATGTCACTATACCAAGATTATTTTTCATTAATAACATATTTTCAACTATATTACATACAAAACTAAAACAACTATATGAATGGCATTTTAAAAATAAGTGTCTGACATACTTAAAACATACCAGTTAACATTGCCTATTGCAGTTCTACTGGTTGGCTTTATTTGGTACGCTTCCTAAAATATGGCTTAAAAAAATTATTTGTTTGTGTGCCACTATCTTACAAAATGGAGGACAGAAGAGGCTTCATGAAGATACATTTGACGTTTGTTATAAATACTACCAGCTTACAAAGTTAAGTTAGAATTGATAAAATAATTTAGAAGTTATAGCATACTAAGTTAAAATAGCTAGATGGTTGGCATTATGAAAATAAGATTCTGACATACTTGAAACATATTTGTGCATATCGACTGCGGCAGCAATACGTGATTGATAAATTAGGTAGTAATCTGTCAATTGTTCCCCGAGAAATTACACAAAAATTTAATTAATTCTTAAAACACTATCTTACAAAATGGTGGACAAAGTTTAGTTTTTGGCTTATTTGATGCTTGTTACAGATACTGTCAGCGTACAAAATTGGCTTGAAAGTGGTAACATGTTATTGTAGTTATACCAAATATACCTAAAATATTGATATTGCCGCCATTTGGAAAATAAGTGCCTTATAAAGTTTAATTACTCATATTTAACTGGCCTACGATATTATTTATTACATGCCAAATTTGGCGAAAATTGGTTCAATAGTTTTCGAGATATAATGTAAAAAATTATTTTTTCATGTAGCGCTATGAAACGGCCGAAAAAAGTGTTCATTATATGATGTTGGTTATACAACCGTCAGCATACGACAATTGGTTGAATTTGGCCAAATGGTATGGTAGTTATAACAAATATACCTAAAATATTTATAGCTGCTATTTTGAATATAAGTGCCTTATCAATTTAATTTACTAACATTTACTTGGCCGATAATAACATTACTTACCTGCCAAATTCGAATGAAACTGTTTTAGTAGATTACGAGATATAACATAAAATCTAAATTTTTTTCATGTGTCCTTATCTTCCAAAATGGAAAACAAAAGGAGGTGTTGTTAGGATTTTATGATGCTTGTAGTAGATACTGTTGGCGTACACAATTTTGTTAAAATTGCTCAAACGGTGTGGTAGTAATACCAAATAAACCTGAAGTAATTTTACGGTTCAACATTATGAAATAATGTGTCTAATTGAGTTCAATCACTGACCTTTACCTGGCCAATCATAGTTTAACTTACGTACCAAATTTGGCGAAAATAGGTTGAGTAGTTTTTCAGATATAACACAAAAGTTTTATTTTTATATGACACTATCTTCAAAATTGGCGGACCAACAATAATATTCACCTCCTAATTTAATGCATACAACGTGCGCTGTCAGCATACAAAATTTTGTTAAAATCGGTTTAATGGTGTCCGAGATGACATATCGTTCTAAAATTTTCAATTGCTGCCATTTTAAAAATAAGTGCCCAGCGTGGTCGAAATCTATAAAAGTCAGGTGTCCTAACTTAGTAATATATGTTAACTGGATTTGTTTTAAAATTAGGTTCATACGATCAAAAAATTGGATGGAGGTGGTCACACACACGCGCAAACTCACACACATTGACACACAGACATGAAAGTGACCTCATAAGGCTTTATTTCCTTCGGAAGTAGACAAAAAATGGCTGAAAGGAAAAAGTGACTACGGTATTACAAATTCTCACTTTACCATGAACAGCTTATTACAGAAAGATTGTTCGTCTGTCAATTGTCGCATTAATGCCACATCAAATACAAATTTTGCAGACAAATTTTTATGTTTAAACAAGCGGGTTGCATCAAATTTGGTAGGAAAACTGTAATAGTGTAGGCATTTAATATTTAAGAACATAGTATATATAGGACACTTATTTTAAAGAAGTACCAAAAATATCCTCTAAGGATATGTTTCGTGACTTGATCTGTTATATCTCTTGTAAATTCAATTGGTTGACTGGCAATATGTCATATGGAGACTGTAAGATAGTCAAAATAATGAACTAATTTACCCGCAGTTTTAATAGTGCGTATTACTGAAATAATTAAACTAGAGTATACTTTTTCAATACTTGTCCCTTGGAGGCCCACCAGAGCAGTGTTGTTATACTCTAAAAACAGGTCAGACATGACTTTCGGGTGGCACATATTCAGTGCCGTTACATGTTGGTTAAGTGGGTTTTACATAAAAACTATACTCAGTTCATCACAAATATACCGCCTGACAGAGAAGATGGCACATGATGAAAGGTTAAAGGCAATTGCATGAAACGTTCACATCAGAATTACGTATGCCTGTTACGGATTTTATTTCCATTTCTGGTTATTCACATGAATTATTGTCACGGCCACGGAAAGTGAGTGTTTTGGATGTTACTGAGTATGGAGAACGAAGAAGGCTGGTAATGCCTTTCAGATGCTGTCGTGTAAAACTCCGTCAAATGGATGATCTAAGAAAAGATTTCATGGTAGGTCTCCATACTGCCGGTAGGCTCTCGATCTGTATTACTGAAGAAACACAACGTAATGTAACAACAATCTGTTACATTTAGCGACAATGTTCCCAGGAAAGAATTGTGCATCGTCGTAGTTGAACCGGAGTTCGGAGACTGACGTTAGAGCACAGATCGTTCAATGCGACGCATGTGTTAGCACACTCACAATCCACGACTGGCGACATTTAGCGGAGTCTGCAGGCCGGTTTGGATGATCCGATATAGACAGATAGTTTCGCGCTGAGTAACTGAGGCAGGTTTGTTGTCCAGTCGTCCATTGCCAAGGTGACCCTTAACAACAAGCCATCATCATCATCGTTTAGAATGGTGTCGCACCAGAGCTACTTAGGGTGCAGAACGGAACAGAGTTATCTGCTGCAACGAATCTCGTTTCTGTCTCACCAATGATGGCCACTGCGTAAGAGGTCGGTGGAAACTCGGCCATTCTCAAGATTTCGTCTGTAGATGTGGAGAGCCTCATAGTTCGTCAATATAAGGTACTGGTTTAAGGTGCTATTAACACCAACAGTCTCTCATTTATAGGCCACACTATGGCCCCACTAACAGCACACCACTATGTTGATCAATTGTTGCGGCCAGATACTCTATTATATCTGCATGAAGTCCAAAACTTACATTATCAACAGGATAACGCCCGTCCACATACAGCTCAGATCAGGCGGAATACTTTTCTAGGTGTGCAGATGCTTCCTTAGCCGGAATGACCTCCCAATCTTTCGCCAGTTGAGAATCTGTGGGATACGGTGGAATATTCGTGTTATATACTCCGCTCTCACGAAATAATGATGGACATGAACACAGGACTCGGATGAGCAATACACAATTAACGATAACCCAGGACATTACTCAGACTCTTATCAAATCGATGGGCGCCGGATTTAGCAGTAAATCGTCCAAAACGGAGGTCCTACTACTTACTGCTTATCATGTAATTTAGACCACTGTAGCTTTGTGTATATGTGAAAATTAAAAACATTTGTTCTGCTAGAGGGTAGGGTGGGCTGGTTATGGTAGGGTGAGTGTGGAGAGAAGTGCGGTTAAGAGAATGGGTGGATGTGATAGGTACAGGATGGCTGTCAAGGGAGGCGTTCATGTCCATCCGATGATCCTCCCCTGTCTGCTGGACCTGTCTCGGGGCCTCGAATCCTCTTTTACTGCTCTGGGGATTAAGTGGCTCAGTCTGGTAAGAGACCCGAATCTTCTTGCTCGCCTGAGGATTTTTCGGCTCTTGCTTCGAGTAGCATTGGATCCGCTTTCTTAATTTCTCAATTTTTTTGGAAGTATTTTGGTGGGAAAACTTATTTTTGGTCAAATAATTGATTTCGGAAGTGTTTTCTGGGGTAAAACAGGCAATTTTGTCAATACATAATAGTCAGCGGCCGGTCGGAATGACAGCAGGAGATGACATCATACAATATGGCGGACGAATTTTGAATCCTATTCATGAATCATATGCCGATAGGAACTAAGTCACACTACTGCCGAGTAATACTGCTTTATGCCATATTTATTACCTACCAAATTCAGCATAGGCCTACGTGCTCAATTGCAATACAAATGTTTGTAGTAAGGAGAAGAGCTTACTCTTTAATACAGAATAAATATTTAGTTGTTCACATGTTATTAGATTTATTTTGTTCACCACAATAATTGCATTGTTATAAGGAAAATTCGATTATGTTTTCCAATTGAAATAACGAGTGCGGCTGCTCTGTGATTTGCGCATGTGCATGAATGTCTGAGATTTTTGTGAATCATAAACTAGTCAAACTCGCGAAACCATAAAGCAAAGTAATATAATATTGAAAAAAGGATCTGGGATTTAAAACATGAGGCCTGAGAAGTACTAAGTTCAATTGAATAACTTAGTAACATACTTTAAATAATAATTATTAAGAACATTTCATTGTGTGGTCGGGGAGGTTTTCCATCAAATAACATGTAAAATATGTTGTGTCGTATGCCAATAAGTAAAGGAGAGAGTTTATTGTGAAACAGAGGTATGCCTAAACTTTTATTACCGAATCATATTGTTTAATGCTATCCACAACGTTTGAGTTAAATGGATTTTTGAAAATTTTGGTGAAGCATGTTTAAAGGAAAATGAAGATGCATTTTGAATAATTCTTTACTTACGCGACATATACATCTAAATATACAAACATGTATTTTAAACACCGTTACTGCTACAATGTGAGCGGCCTAAGGTGCTTTTTTAATTTGCCTTCCACAACAACGGGACAAAAAATGCTGTCTGTAAATGGCCATTTTAAGCATAGCGTTTTCAGCGCTCGGTGCTTTAACGTTATTTGCTACGTCGAGATATGATCGCAACTTATCGCTACGTGAGCTAAACGTCTCACAGGATTAAGGCCACCAATAAATATTTAATTGAAGCCCCACAGTCATTAAGTTAAAGCACAAGGTATACTGACGAAGTCAAGTTAAAGTGAACACCATTTTCTTTCTCGGCGCTTAAACCCAGAACCTCGACACTGCAGCCCAACTCGCCACCATTTCCAACAAAAGGGTCCACCTCTTGGAATAAACAATAGATAAGTGCTATAATGGCCCTCGAGAAGTACAGAAATTTTAAAAGCGAAGGATAATATTTGTACACAAAACACTCAGGAAAAATATGAGGCAAATATAACGAAGGAAATTATCCAGCAAGAATTTTATATTACCTTAAGTAGACGAACGATATCAGAAATTTTTCNGCAAATATAACGAAGGAAATTATCCAGCAAGAATTTTATATTACCTTAAGTAGACGAACGATATCAGAAATTTTTCAAGTATTTTCTTTAAAAGAAACCGTGTTTACGGAATGTCTGTTTTTCACACAGCGTAATAAACGCGTTTCGACGACAGAACGGATGAAGTTCCAAATTAAAAATGTATAAAATGCCCCAGTCTCATCACATTTTTTACTGCCACCAAAGAGTAATAGCTGAATGGTGAAGAAAAAGTGGGATGAAATGTTATACTTCTACAGTCTCTGTTTGAAAAGTAACCACTTCAGACGATGGGGAAGGTAAAGGAGCCATCGCATTCTTGAAATTATTCTTTGCAGTCTGTAGCGTATCCTCGCTATATTAATATTGCGAATATACAGACTGGTGAACAACTAGAAATACAATTAAATTTGACGGTCTCTTTTTTAATTAACTGATTTTCACGTTTGAATATTCTGTTGCCAAAACCAGCGTCACAATTGAATATTTAAGCAGCTATGAAAAAAATAATTATTCATTAAGCTTGTAAATTATCCGTCACTTTCGGTGAATTTCCAGAATAACACACCAATGGCTCTTACAAGTTTGTGTTCTAGTAACTGTAAATCTGGTACACTAAAGTGTCAACAGAATTAACGTCCGGTAGCAAAATCATTTTATTATANTGTTCTAGTAACTGTAAATCTGGTACACTAAAGTGTCAACAGAATTAACGTCCGGTAGCAAAATCATTTTATTATACCTTTCCTAGAGCTTACACAGGTTCGTGACAGATTGAAGAATGCCAAAATAAAATACCTACTTTTATTTACAATGGTATATATTTACAATGTTTAAAAAATATCAGCCATTTTGAAAATAAATGGCTGATATTTTTTAAACATTACATTTTACATTATCTGTGGCAGTACTACTTGTTTACCAAATTTGGTAATAATCAGTAAATCCTTTCTCCAGATACGACAAAAAAATATTTGATTTAAATGTTGTTATATTACAAAATGTCGGACAAATATGCTTCGTGTAGAATCAGTTGATAGTTGTAATAGTTACTGTTAGCATACAAAGTTAAGTTGGAATTGATTACATGGTTTCGACGATATAGCATTCTAAGCTAAAGTGGTTATATGGCATCCATTTTAAAAAGAAGTATCTGACATTCTTAAAACACACCAATTTACATCAGCTGCCGTATTACTACTTGTTTGCCGAAATTGGTAGGACTTTTTTAAACCGATATAAGACATACAATTTTTTTTTATCCATGTGACACTATCTTACAAAGTGGCTGACAAATGTAGCTATTTGTTTTCATTTATGATGCTTATTAAAGATACTTTCAGCATTCAACATTTTGTCAAAATTTATTAAATGGAATAAAAATATATAAAAAATATTTTTTGTGCCGCCATTTTAAAAATAAGAATCTAATTAATTTGAATAACTGAAGTTTCCCTGCCCTGTCATGCCAAATTAGGTGTGAATGGTTTTGATAGTAATCGAGATATATTGTGAAAGATTAAACATTTATTTGTTGCTATCTTCCAAACTGGCGGACTAAAACAATACCCATTTCAAAACTTAAAGTTTATACGATACTCTGAGAACATACAAAATTTGGTTTTTAAATAGGTCTAATGTTTCCAATGTTATGACATAAAACTCTTAACATTAAAATGGCCGCCATTTTGAAAGTTAATATTTGGTGTGGTCGAAAACTACAAAAGTTAGTGTACTTACTAAGTACTATATATGTACCAAGCTTGGTGAAATTCAGTTGATGTGTTCAAAAATTGAAAGGGGGAACACACACACACAGATACATACCTACAATCACACAACACACTTAAACACACCTACAGGATAGTTATCTCATAAGTATTTCTTTCCCCCAGAAAGTAGGCTAAAAATGAGCAGAAAATGGGACATTAAACAGGCATTAAAAATATAATTTAGCCACTAACAGTCTGTAATCGACATATACTTTTTAAAACCCTCTAATCACAGGCCATACACTCAACAATGATAGAGCCACTTCGTTAAGGCATTCCGAGTAATGCCTGCAAACCAAATTATATGCAACATTTTGTGTGCAGATATACTTCTACATACACACAACCTTTTAATTTCAACTAATTTGTAATAGTATCTCTATTGANCATTTTGTGTGCAGATATACTTCTACATACACACAACCTTTTAATTTCAACTAATTTGTAATAGTATCTCTATTGAACATGTCGGTAAAAATAATGGATAAAGATACACCAATTATGACACAATATCCTTTTGCAGTGATTAAAATTACACTTATTAAAAACTTTCTTGTTGGTAGCATAGTAAGATGGATAACAACATGCACCGAAATCGTCTGTAACTAGTCGTTCATACAACTTGTTATGAAAGAGAGTGAAGACACGATTTCCAAATGTGGATATTCCCTTGTTCTTAATTGCGTTGTAGATCCTAGCCTCGCACTTAGGTTCTAATAATCAGTATAAATTATATTTCAAAGAAAAATAATATCCATTTAAACCACAGAGTGCAAGTTTGCGACAGACACTTTTTAGGATGGTTATTTATAAATCAATACTGCTATCAATGAATGACAGCTTTCCAAATAAATTATACGCGGATCTTACTTTTAAGTTTTGCATATATTTTAAAATGTATAAAAATTAGCAATTAATAAAAATACTTTCAGTGAGATACTCGAATAGAAATTTTCATTACATTCCCGTATCTCATTCATCACACTGCCTATCGCATATTTAAGATTGCGTTTTCACTTAGACAGCACTTATGAACTTCTCAAAACTCTCATGTTTATGTTCTTCATGCATATTTGCAAGGTAAAGAAAATTACAATCTAGTTATCCCACATTACTCTTTTGAGATTTCATTATGTATCAGAACAGATGGCCTCCACCATATTTTGTTTTACGCACATTTGTTTTCCTTTTACTATCTGAACTTTATGTTTCAAAACGGTGTTTTACAATTATCTCTACCAGTATCAGTTCGATGATTGGCAAACGACAAAGTTTATACTGAACGACATCGACCAATTGTGTAAACGAGATGATCTATATGTTTAAGGCCACGAAGGGATTAACTTCGAATTTCNCTGAACGACATCGACCAATTGTGTAAACGAGATGATCTATATGTTTAAGGCCACGAAGGGATTAACTTCGAATTTCACGATTCCAATTTAAAACAAGAAGTTACTGATAACTGATGCCCCTACTTCCCTCTACATGGATGCAAATTAATTGTAGTGAAGATCTTAAAAGTTTATATGGTTCGTATACATTGACGTCTCATTTACAGCAATGTCATTAGAGATGAAACCAGAAACATGTGAAAAAGTATCAAAACAATTAAAATAAAAGACACGAGTAAATTACCAGGGATTCGAATTCAGAAAAAAACTCGTGAAATTAAAATATCGTGCCATCAACTTCATCACGGAGGTAGGGTTCGCAGTATCAACTTCGGATTTAGTCAGTCTAATGTTTTAAATTATAGGGTTCACTAACCTAAAGTATTTACACAGCCGTGATTTTGAAAATATGTGTATGAGCTAATAAAAACACATAAGTTTACATGGCCTACCATAATGCTACTTGTGTGAAAATNTTTTGAAAATATGTGTATGAGCTAATAAAAACACATAAGTTTACATGGCCTACCATAATGCTACTTGTGTGAAAATTTGGCGGAAATAGGTTTTCTGGTACCCGAGATAGGCCAAAAAAACATTATACTCTTAATCGGTGCTATGTTNAAAATTTGGCGGAAATAGGTTTTCTGGTACCCGAGATAGGCCAAAAAAACATTATACTCTTAATCGGTGCTATGTTACAAAACTGCTTAAAAAATGTTTTTTATACTATGCGTGTTACAGATACTGTCAGCATAAAATNATCGGTGCTATGTTACAAAACTGCTTAAAAAATGTTTTTTATACTATGCGTGTTACAGATACTGTCAGCATAAAATGTTTGGTTGAATTTGGTTAAATTGTTAAATAGGTATGTCAAATATTTCAAAATATTTATATAGCTACCATTTTGAAAATTATTGTCTGACACCATTTAAATCATGTAACTTTACATGACCTTCTGTAGGTGTGCAAAATTTTGAGGAAATTAGTTGAATTATTCCAGAAATATGACAAAATGTACATTTTACTCACATGACACTACCTTTGAAAACATACGGCAAAAGATGATCTCTTTATGCATAAATGATGCTTNCATACGGCAAAAGATGATCTCTTTATGCATAAATGATGCTTCTAATTAATACTGTTTGCATACAAAATTGGTTTGAATTTTGACGAAATGATTAATATATATGTGACAAATGAATATAAATTATTTATACAATCACCTTTAATACATGCCTGCAGCACAAAACACATGATAATTAACATATTCTACTGCAGCATAAATTGCAATGAATTTCGNCTTTAATACATGCCTGCAGCACAAAACACATGATAATTAACATATTCTACTGCAGCATAAATTGCAATGAATTTCGCTATAAATAGGTTAATTGATCCTTGAGATATGGCATAAATCCTGCATTGTTCATGTGACGACTATCATAAATGGAGGACAAAAATATTTATGTAATAGCATGTTCTATGGTTGTCTTAGAAATAACATGCAAAGTTAAATGAAAATATGTTACATAGTTTAATATATATTGGACACTAAGTTAAAAGTTTGTATAGGCACCATTCAGAAAATAAAAGACTTACACACACAAAACATATACATTTATATGGCCTACTACAGTACAACTTCTTCGCCAAATTGGAAAGAAATCGGTAGGTTGATTCCCGAGATGCGTCATTAAAATTGTATTATTTTATGTCAGGCTATGTTCTAAAATAGCAGTGAAAAAAGTCTTTGCATAGAAAATTTTGATGTATATATAAGATACTGGCAGCACACAAATTTAAGATGATATTTTTTTTGGCAGTTTCGTAGGTAAAACGTTTTCAGCTGAAATTTTTCCATGGCCGCTATTTTGAAAATCATTGTTTGGCCCTCTTAAAGTTTATAATTTTACATGGCCTTACATAATGCTAATTGTTTGTCATATTTGGTATAAACCTGTTGTTTTANTCTTAAAGTTTATAATTTTACATGGCCTTACATAATGCTAATTGTTTGTCATATTTGGTATAAACCTGTTGTTTTTTTCGGTGACATCACAAAATTTTTATTTTCCATGTGATAATATTTAACAAAATGGCGGCCAAATGAGATGTAGTGTAAACTAATTTAATGCTTGTAATATATACTGCCAGCATACAAAGTTTCATTGGAATTAAATAAATTATTTCGATGACATATTCAGGCTCCGTAAACACAAATTTTATGTTTATTGTACACTGAAGATCCAAAAAAACTGGTACACCTGC